>VDFB02281492.1:814583963-814811160 GCA_007258455.2 Sequoia sempervirens
TTTTACACAAAGAGTTATTCCAAATAACGTAAATGTGGGTGATCATCCCTTATTAAGGAAGCATGATTAAGGTTTCCCAATTTTGGCTATTGACATGTGCTAGGGTTATTTTGGGGCAAGCATGGTTGATTATTCATACATGTTTAATATGAAGGGGTTCCACAACATTCACAGGGCCCAAAAAAGGATAAAGGTTAGAGACATGATTATAGAGTTTGAATCAATCCTTGATGGAGAGGCGGAGAGGAACCTTTAACCTTGCATTGTTTCTGTGAAGAGAGAAAAAAAAAGAGGATGTTGATTTCTCTTTTCTCCTAATATGGTTCAAAATAGAAAATGGTAGTCACACACAGTTGTGCATATAGCTTCTAAAGTAAATCACTTCATGATGTGGACACTTAGTAGGCCATATGACACTAGGATTTTCTCATAGTAATAATCATTATAGCATCTTTGCAACTTCTCATCCCCTTCCAAAAAGCTACCAATGAAACATTGATAGTTATCATTATTGAATTTGGAACTCTCATGTCATGACACTCCAAGCCCATAGCTTCAACAATTAACTTAGGGGTAATTACAAAGTTGATGCTACCAATATTTACTTTATTATCCTACCACAAATTGAATAATTTGGAGGTTAGGTCATCCTTATAGCCTTTCATTGCTAGGAGAAATAAGTCATACCCACCTCTTCAAAGAGTTTATGGAATTACATATTTTATCTTAGAGGAATGCAAGATAGTGGCTCTGACCTCTTTCTAGGCCCCCCATCTCTATTCTGCAACCATTAGGATTTATTTTCACATCTTCCTAAATTTCACCTACTACACACCCACATTGGCATGCACCTTGAATGGAAAAAAAACCATCACAAGCTTTGGAAATGAAATAGGTTGTATGAGAAACCATAGACCTTAAAAATGCTAGAGTAATATCTTCTTTATTTTTAAAAGCTTTCCTAGTACTTTTAATAATTCAACCATCAAAAGTTGAGGCCATCTAAATCTTAAGCTAGATTAGTTATATCTTTGTACAAGACCTAGATCCCATGTGAGGGATACTCACATCTTGCAAACAAATTAAGGCTTTTAAAATTGATCTATTTTCAAGGGAATAAATGATGTTATTCCCCTCTATAGATATCATAGTAATCATTTGGTGGGCTTCCTTATTTCTTTTCCACAAGCATAGAGGATAAAACATTTGTTTAGTGTAGGAAAATATACTACTTTACATTTCCACACTTTGTTTGGGCCTCTCAATTAAATTGGACTTAGTTAGGCCTTAATAAGCCCTATTTTACATCTACAAGCCTAATAAATTACAATTTTTGAAGGGGAAACCCAATGATAATTAATACCAACACATAACACATTACCTTGAGAAATTTGTGTTTCAAGAATAAGTTCCTGGTACCCATTTTCCCATGGGAGAATGGGTCCTCCCTAGGCCTTTGAACCTAAATTTAAAATATTATTTGCTGGTATTTTAGTGCCCCTAAATTGAAATTTTTAGGTCATATGCAATGTTTAAACTTTGGGAAATTAAGGATACATACCTATAAATATAAGGTTATTTTATCAAAATCAAATCCTAAGACATCTATCATTTTGAAGTGAGAAAATTATAGCAAACTTTATGATTAAGCACATTCAAGAGTAGATTTATCAGAGATTTATTGCAGCAATCAAGATCTTAGGAATGATGTCAAAGTCTTTTACCATCATGTATGTTTTTGGACCTAACTTTGTGATGTAGGTTTCAAAGATTCAAGCAAAGCATTCAAATCATATTTCAAGCATCAAGATCCACATCCATTGAAGCCATTTCAAGAAAGTTAAAGATCAAAATTTTAAATTTCCAAAGGTTTATTATAAAAAGGTTTGGTGAGTTGCAATATAACATTATTCATTCATCAATCCTTTCAAGTTTCAATATTTCAATTCATGGTTTAATTACCCAAAGGGGGTTTGACCAAGGAAAAACCTCATTCACCAAAAACAAAAAAAAAATCTCTCTTGAATTTGTGTTGTAGATATTAGGCTGAAGAAGGACTGGAGATCTCTTGAAGAGCAATATTGGAAAAGCTTTCAAAGTTGGAAAAGTTATCAAAGTTGTCACCAAGTTATGGAATCTCACCTATAGATTTGATTTCCAACTTTTAGGCACTAAAACCTAGAACAAATAGAAGCTATAGATTAAAATCAAAGGTTCCCAAATGCTAGTTGAAATCACTATTCAGAGATCCATTCACAAATGGATGAATGAGTCCCATTTTTATTCCTAGAACTTCCTTTTGGTGACTAGTACACAGTGTTTAACCCTTCTCATATTTGTAGAAATTTTGTTGTTTATATTTGTACTAAGTTTTAAATTGATGTTTAAATTTTGTATGAGAATAATTGGGTTTATTTACCCAAAGGAGGTTTGACCAAGGCAAATCCCCATTCACCAAAAATAAACAAATTTTCACTCTTGTGTTTGTGTTGCAAATCTTAGGTTGAAGAAGTACTCAAGATATCTTGAGCAATATTGGAAAAGTTGTCAAAGTTGCAAAAAATTTCAAAGTTGTTGCCAAGATATGGTATATCACCTAAAAATATGATTTCCAACTTTCTCACGCTAAAACCTATATCAAATAGAAGCTATAGACTGGTATTAGAGGCTCCCAAAAGATGGTTGAAATCCTTTATCAGAGACCCATTCACCCATAGGCGAATGAGTCCCAGTTTACCTCCTAAAATTGAATTTTGGTGAATAGTACATAGTCTTTATCCTTTCTCAAATCTGCAAAAAAATTATTGTTTCTATTTGTATTGAGCTTTAAATTGATGTTTCAATTTAGTATGAGAATAATTAAGTACATTTACTATTTTTTAGTTCTTCTCCCAAATGTGCTATTTAGGATGATACCTTGTCCTCAATCATAAGGAAATCAGTAGATTCCCTCATTGAGTTGAATCACCTAACGGTTTGTAAGAGAGGGGGACCAACCACTTCAAGGCTCTAGGTCACAGAGAGCCGAGAGTGGAGGGCTGTCCTAACTTACCTTAATCTAAAAGGTGTCTTGAAACAAGAATTGAGAATGATGAGGACTATAATATACTTCAATCACTCTATAGATCCTGAACTTAGGCTTGGCCTAGGTGGGCTAATTTTTAGAGTTGGTACTATGTCTCATATAGCTCTCTATCTAAGGACAATAGCATAGTTCTTGGATGACAACATGACACACTGGCATCTCTCGGGCGTGCTTGCATTTTCATGACTAATTGATAGCCTACCTGATGGACTTTAACAAAAATGATAAGATAATGAAATATAGAAAATAAATATGTAAATATTGGAACAAATAGATAAAGACTAAAGTGATAAAGACCAACTCTAGAAGCACCAGTTCACCAGCTAGCTTTGCATGCACTTTCACCTATACACAAGCAAGAGGGAAAATTTTTGAGGCTATATAGGGGCCTACATTAGTCAGGTATGTGTAGGATCATCATAGAAAAAATAGGCCTTTAAGTGGCAAAAAAATTAGAAAAATCAGAGTTAGGAAACTTGATGTAAAAATTTGAATAAGTTATCTATATTATTTCAAAAATATGTAAGAATAGAATTTGTAGCAAATTGAATGTGGTTCTAGAATACTAGGTTTGTTTAAAAAAAAATCTATTTGGTGAAAATTTGGAATTTCAATGCAATGGTACTTAAATTTTACGGAAAAAATAAGAAGTAGGTGTTTGTCTGACCACCCTAACCACAATAAAATGGTAATATTTTTTTATAATATTTTAGATATACATAGAAGAATCATATCCTGATGTGATGCATTATTTTTTGTAATTTTTTTCTAAGTAAATAATTAATTATTAATTTCTTATTACAACTTTTTAAAAATATAAACTTGAGGGCGTTTGGACCACATCTTGAATCCTTGGCTCGCAAAACTTTGCTGAAATTCAATTTTATGTTTTAATCCTATAGTATGTGAAGCATAGAATGCTATTACGTTCTTTTGATCTATTCTACTAAAAACTATGATGTTTTCAACGTAACCACTCAACTGCATTATTAGGCTCAAGTAATTTCGGAAATGAAAAATGCACGGTTACTATTTTATTAAATTCCAAAAGTAGCAGTAATTATACGGTGGAAAAAACTGTAATCTCCTTTAAAAAACCCTTTTATCTCATCTACTCTTGGGCAAAATAAGCTCAATAACCACATACCTTATCATATTGCTAATTTTTTGTCTATCATGATCCCCGCCAGACATATCCACTGGATTCCTGAGCTTTGTAGAAAGCTCTAATGTCTATTGGGACAACTTGAAAAACCTGCATGGCACCGCTAACGTCTGCCTATTTTTTTCCTTAGCATAATCCTCCAAATGACCATGTCCTTGTCCACTTTTCAACTACACTACTAAATAATTCATAATTATTTAATTAAATCATGTCTTTTATTACACTTGATTATTTAAATAAATAAATTATATTTATTTATTTAAATGTGTTACTAATTCTCTAATGTATTTCCATAATTGAATAAATTATTAAATTTATTTAATTTTCTTGGCCCATTAATTCTTCTTGATTATTTATTTATTTAAATACGTCATTAATTTGTAAATGTTTTCTCATAATTAAATAAATTCTTTAATTTATTTAATTCTTATCCACCTTGGCATTTTCCCAATTTTAAATAAAATTATTTATTTAAAATGGTCCCACTTTCTAATTTTCCCTCTTTTAGTAAATGATTCAAATTAATTATTTACTATCACATGACCCCACCTTTTTGAATTAAATTAATTTTTAATTCAAAATAGCAATTTTCCTCTAGAAATCAAGTAATTTCTAATATTATTTGATTTTCTAGCTCTCTTTTTCTATGTCATTCTTATCTCCTTGTCACATGCATTTTCAGCCCTTGATTTGATTTTCTCAAATCAAATCTTGTCCACTTATTTAAAATTTACCCTAATGTTTCCCTAACCCTAACTATGGGTTGTCACATTGAATCTTTTCCATTGATTCTAGGGCATTTTTCTATTTTCAATCTTGGCCATTCATCCAAAATTGCATTTTCTATAAAATGGCAATTTTGATCTCATTTGCACATCTTTCATGCTCTCAACTCCATGCATTTTAGCATTTTGGCATTTTGGCATACTCTAGGCTCATTTCATAGTTGCATAGTGTAGCATTTGTCATTAAATCCTTCAACATTTTCTTAGGTCTTGGCATAGTCATAGGTTGCTCACACAAAATCTCAAGGAAACCTAGATATTGCAGCAAATAGAGAAGGTGCAATGGAGATCAATTATGGAGTTTGAAGATACTTGGTAAAATTATTCCTTTTATTTTCATGTTTTCATCCTTTATGCTTTATTATTTACTCTGGGTTTTTTTATTTATGCACTAATTTGCTAACCTAAATATTTACCCTAGTTACATTGGTGAACCTGATGCCAAAATCATGTTTTTTGCAGATTTTCATATGGCTTTTCATGTTTTTGTAGGTACAGGTATGGAGCGCTACACTTGTAGTTTTCTAAGCCACAAATTTTCTATCATGATGAATTTTCTCTATAGAGTGACACATCCACCATCTTGAGATGCATTTTCTCTGTTGTGATGCATTTGAGAACCCAAATGACGCATTTGTAGACCAAGACACATTCACTCTGCATTTTGACGCATTTGATTGGTAAATTCTAGTGTACGGGCCTGAGACACATTTGCTTTGTAGAGTGATGCATTTTCCTGGTAAAATTTTCTTTTAGAATTTTATAGAATTTTTCTAAATTTCTCTTTTTCATTTTGTAGCTTAGAGGTTTTTGGGTTACTAATTTTCTATTTCCAACTTGTGGCAAGGATTCTAACCTTGTTTTATTGATCTTATTATCATTACTTAAGCAAACAATCAAAAAACAACAACTTGCATTCACATTCATATGGTTAAAATTTACATGCATTTTCATGTCATGGGCTTAAAATGAGCAAAATCATGCATTGAAACTCATATGGTTAAAATGAAAATTCATTTTCATATCATGGGTTTAAAATGAAATTTTTCTTTCACACTTCAAGTTAAAAGTTTAAAAAGAACAAAGTGTCTTAAGTTTCTTCCTCACATTATAGTTTTGGTAACTAAAATTCACAAGTGTCTCCAATTTTGTGTCATTCTAATTCAATAATAGAAGTATCCTCCCCCCTTGTGCACTTGTGTGATCCTAGGTGAAAGAGAAACTATTATTGACTCTAGGAATGGGTATGTGCAGGATCATGATGGGCCAAAAAGTGGCAATATGATGCATATGTGGCTGACGACTATTTTTTTACCCAAAATTGATGAAATGAAAAGGGTTTTTAGAGGAGATTCTCAATTTTCCACCGATATAAATTATACTTTACTTTGAATTTAATAAGTAATTATTATTCATTTTTTATTCAAATTATGACTAAAGTACTGATGAATAGGCTGATTAAGAAACATCTATAGCTTTCAAACGGTATCACATTTTTTGAATCCAAAACATGCGTCACATTCTATGCTTCACATAATATAGGATTAAAAAAGACATGAATTTCATGAATTTTTGACCAAGTTAAGGTGGTCAAACATACGAAGTTTTTTATATTTTTAAAAATTTGTAATAAAAAAATCATAATTAATTATTTACATGGAAAAAAATTACAAAAATATGCATCACAATGGAGCATGATTCCTCTACTTAATATATAAACTATTATAAAAATATTATCATTTTATTATGGTTAGGTGGTCAGACAAACACCTGCTTCTTATTTTTTCCCTGAAATTTAAGTACTTTGCATTGAAATTTCAAATTTTTACCAAATAGATTTTTTTTTTAAACATACCTAGTAGTTTAGAAACGACATTCAACTTGATATAGATTCTATTCTTACACATTTTTGAAATAATATTGATAACTTATTCAAATTTTTACGTCAATTTTCCTAACTGTACTTTTTCTAAAATTTTTCCCACTTAAGGGGTTGTTTTTTCCATGATGATCATGTACATACCCGAATTGGGCCTTCCTTGGTGGGAAAAAGTACTCCCCCTAAGGCGACTCAAACCAAAAATGGAGATATTTAGCCGAGCTACCCCCAACTAGTATATAAATGTGAATCCTAATGGAAAACATAGGATTACGAGTGTGGATGTGTCATATGAACAAGTGAACTCCCCAAAACCCTGTTGAGCATAACCTCTTTAGGCTCAAGTTTCTCCTTATCAGAGCTAATCTTTCACCATGTGTGGCCACTCAAACAAGGGTCCTGAACTAAAAACCTTTGTGTAGTTTCCAAAATCCCATCTATTTTCTTATGCAACAATGTTCATTGTGAAGGAATCCACATTCTCATAGTTTTTAGTAGAGGTGATTAGCCTGCAATGGGAGATTTATGGGGGTTGGAAGTTTGGTTGACTTAAGAAGTGAGTGAACTATAAGGGGGAGCTTGTGTGGGAAATATTTTGGATTCATCCTCTAAGAATGAGTGTGATTGGGGAAGCCCACATGGAATCTATTAAATATTGTCCTTGCCTAACCTAGGATAGTGCTTGTCTTCATTGTCCATGTTTTCAAATTTTCAAAGACAAGATATTGTGCTTTCCCCGTGTTTTCTGAAGACATTGAAACAAATAAATACCTTTCATAGATTTGGAAATAATCATTCAACTTCGAACAATTCCCAATTTTTCCAAAATTGCAAACAAATTAGGCTTCCATTCTACCAGCAACGTATTTGTTACAACACATTCACTATTTTGCACTGCATTTGACACTTTTGACAATGTATTCACTTTGATAAGCCGCATCTAGATATGTGCAGGATCATCATGAGAAAAACAAGCCCTTAAGTGACGAATTTAAAAAAAAAATAGAATTAGGCAACTTAACATAAAAAAATGAATAAGTTATCTATATTATTTAAAAAATATGTAAGAAGAGAATCTATAGAAAATTGAATGTAGTTTCTAAACTACTATATATATATATTTGGTGAAAATTTGAAATTTCAATGCAGTAGTACTTAAATTTCAAGGAAAAAATAAGTAGGTGTCTATCTTACCACCCTAACCACAATAAGATGATAATAATTTTTTATAATATTTTAGATATAAGTAGAGGACTCATGTTTGAATGTGATGCATATTTTTTTGTAATTTTTTCCAAGTAAATAATTAATGATGAAAATTTTATTACAATGTTTTAAAAATATAAAAATTGTATGTCTGACCACCTTAACTTGCTCAAAACTTCATGATTTTATTTTTTTTAATCATATAATATGTGAAGCATAAAATGTGACACATGTTTTGGATTCAAAAAATGTGACACTGTTTGAAAGCTATAGATGTTTTTCAATTAGCTTATCAATCAGGAATTTAGTCATAATTCAACTATAAAATGAATAATAATTATTTATTAAATTCAAAGTAAAACATAATTTATATTGGTGGAAAGTTGAGAATATCATTTAAAACCCTTTTTGTTTCGTCAATTTTGGGTTAAAAAAAGGTTGTCATCCACATACCCTACATATACCCATCATAATCGCTACTTTTTGGCCTATCATGATCTTGCACATACCCATTTGTGACCTCAAAATCCACATTCGTTGAAACTGTGTGATCCGATGGATATTTTTCAATGAAATTTGAAGTTTCTCATATCTCTCCAGAATCTACACCATCAGAAAGAGTTCGACGTCTTGATTCCAGCGCAACTTGAACAGAGCGAAAAGGAGTCTGTTTGCACAAGTTACAACCAGTCAAACCTTGGGTCAAACTGCCATCAGGGGTCGTCCAAGAAGCATAAAAAATGATTGTCTTAGAAATAAATAGAGGTGGCATCAAAGCAAAGAGATCATCGAGACGATTCTAGCAACATTCGTTTCGTCGAAATCTGACGAAGTATGCTCGAGATATTGGAAGTCAAAGTTTAGTTGACTTGGTGGTACAATGGGCGATGTCATCATGCTGACATGTCAATTCGTACTGTACGGAATCAAACATGGACAAATCGGGCATGACATGTGGCAATCGAGTCATCTGAATGGACCAATGAGATGCTGACACGTGTCCATCCATACAACAAATCATCGGCATTGTGAGCGCGTAGTCATCGTCCCAGTTAGCGAACACATCTGAGTCAGTGGCCAGTTAGATGTCGCCACATGGCACCCTCCTGGTGTGACACATGGCCTCCCATTCCTCCACGGGCAATCTGTTTGGTTTGTTTCGATAAAAAGGTTAGGAGGATTTGAACCCCTAGCCTCCCAACTACAAGCACTAACCTCCACCACTCGGCCGCGAGATATTCTCAACTTAATAACTGTGGATGGTTTCTTTTGTTATATAATGGTCAAGAATTGGCTATTAAAAGCCAGCGGCTAGGGTTGAACCCCTAACCGCCTACTTACTAAAATATATAGCCACTGATAAGCCATCAAACACATTTGTTAAATGGTATGGCATCGGTTGTTTTTGGATAATTATTATGTCTGATAGCCATAATCTTAAAACAAACTCCCTTAAATTAAAAACAATAAAACTCAACCCCTTTAAATGGAAAAAAACAAAGCCCGAAATTGAGGTAATATGAAGGGTTAAAAATACTTGTAAAGGATTAATATAATCCTAATATGTTAATAATGGAGATTGTTGAAAATTATATGTAAGTAAGGGAGGATTTATTAAAATATTTACTATGTAAGGTGGATTTAGTGATTTGAAAATATAAAAATGGGAGATAGGGGGAATATTGTAAAATCAATTGGTTAAAGGCCAATTTGAGTAAATTTGATGTATAAAAAGGGAGTTTAGGAGTGAGTTTTGGGTACTCAGAATTTTCAAGTCTAGGTGGTGAAGTTTTGAATCAGAGGAATAGGGAGATTTTTCTAAGGAGATTATTTTGAGCCTTTTTGTAAGTTGGAGTATTGTCATGTTGTCGAAGTGCTCTTGGTGCAATTGTAATTCTATTTTTCGAGATTAATCAGATCGGTCTCACTCTATTGGAGCATACCCGGAGACGTAGTCATGTTTGTGGTGAAATTCATTATCAGATCATTTGCACTCTCTCCCTCTCTCTTGTTCCTTCTTAATTTCAATCTTTTCACCTTTAGTTTTTAATGCATAATTTCAATAATGTATGCATGAATTATATTTCCGCTTAATTCACATGTTAATGTGTTAATTTTTTTATGTAATTTGGATTTCATGATTTGCAAACATTAAGCATTCAAATGCAATTAGTTTAGATCCTAATCAGATCAAGTGGTATCAGAGCTTTTGGTGACTATTATTGCAGTTGTTTTGAATGCTAACAAGATCCAGGATTCAAAAGGGCGAAGGCAAGCTTGAGGAATTTAATCTTGAGATCGGGAAACAAAGAACTTTTCTAAGGATGTCTGTATCTGGAATGGAGGTGCCTGAAGAACTTAGTGAGCAGGAGTTTCGAAAAGGTTTTTGGCAGATGAAAACTGCATTGGAGATGCTACTCAAAGAAAGGGAAGAATGCATGAAATGTGAGGAAGCTAATGGAGATAGTAAAAGCAAGAAGAAGCAATCAGGAGGTGGTGATGAACCTCTAAAATCTCCTCCATCTACTCCTCCTTCTTCTCCTCCTTCTCCTTCTTCTTCTACACATTCTCTTTCTGGTAATCCTTTTAAGGGTGTAAATAAGCATCAGATTAAATTGGATGTAAAATTTGAACTACCTAAGTATTGTGGTGAATTAGATGCTAAAAAACTAGATGATTGGATTCAACAAGTAGAAGTTTATTGTAGAGTCCAAAATCTCTTTGATGATGCTTCTAAGATCTAGTTAGCCACTCTTTGGTTGGGAGGTACAGCTCTTACCTGGTGGGAGAGTAGGACTAGAGCAAAAATTTCACAGCATGGTAGAGTCAATTTATCTTGGTTAGAATTCATTAATGCTCTTAAAAAACAATTCTATCCCTTAGGTCACATGCAACAATTAATGATGAATTGGCAAGTGTTTAAACAAGGGAAAGGTCAAACTATCCAAGCGTACACCCATGAAGTCAAAAAGAAGGCTATTGCATTAAATGTACCTTTGTACACCCAGGATACTTTGTTAAAGTACATAGGAGGTCTTCACTCATATCTCAGAAATTCCATTTTGGTTTTGAATCCTTGTAATTTGGATGAAGTGTCTATTCAAGCTACACATCTAGAGTCAAGAGGAAAGGGTTCTTTCATTGATAATGATAACTCTATAAAGAAATCTTCTAAGAATGCAGAGATAGGGAAAGGAAAGAAGACAACTACATTCAAGAAGGATGACAAGATTTCTTGCTCTCATTGTGATAGGAAGGGTCATGATGAAGATAATTGTTGGAGGTTGCATCCCAAATTGGAGCCTAAGTGGGCTCAAAGATAGAATCAAAAACAAAAGGGTAAGGAGAAAGCCACAAATGTTGTTATGGATCTTGGTTCTGATTCTGGTGATGAAACTAAGATAACATATATAGGTTTGAAAGGTAAAGATCCTAATTCCAATGTTTCCTTTGATAGTTGTGCTTCTACTTCTAAAGTTAATGATGCCTTTGAAGATAAGAAAAGGAATGAGCTTTTTCATTTAAGGGTTGTTGCTAAGAACATTAAAATTGATGCACTCATAGATAGTGGTTCTCAAGTTAACTTAATTTCTAAAGATGTTGTAAGAAACTTGGGATTGAAAACTACATTGCATAAGAAACCTTATCCACTAGGTTGGATTTGTGAGAATGATAAGTTGCAAGTAACAAGACAATGCACTTTAAGATTCGCAATCACTAGTAAGTTTGTGGATGAAGTATAGTTTGATGTGGTTCCACTAGATATTTGTGGGATAGTTCTGGGTAGCCCCTATCTTTATTAAAGAAAAGCTATTTTCTACAGGGAAAAGAATCATTATCATTTGTTTAAAGATGGCATTAAGTATATTGTACATTCTCACAAGATTAAGACTGATCATTCTTTTACAAACACATGGAAATTTAAGAAGGTGATTAATGCAAGTAAAGATTTAACTCCTATGTTTGTCAGCACAAGTGGTTCTAGACAAGAACTTGGAGTAGCTAACTAGGGTCAAATGTCACAGGATGCACCCACAGTATAGCATGAGGGAATGATGATTGAAAGCATTGATGGATCCTTGGGTAAAAATGTTTCTCATGTGAAAGATCGATATGTTGTAGATTTATTGTCTTTCATCTCTGCATTATTGTTAAGCTTGATGCTAGTCAATGTTTGTTGGTTAGTGGCTACGACAATTGATGTAGATGCTTACGAAAGTGATAGAATGATGCTTATGATCAACAATGTTGTTGCAGTCTTTTTTGTGATTGTGAGTCAGGTATACAGATGTACAGAGGATACAGGACAAGTGGGGAGGCCAAGTCCTCACTTAATGTTAGAATAAATGCCATTTTTGGAGGTCCAAAAGGTCTTCAATGGGGAGGCCTGATCCGGTGGATATTTTTCAGTGAAATTTGAAGTTTCTCATGTCTCTCCAGAATCTACACCATTAGAAAGAGCTTGACGTCTTGATTCCAGCGCAACTTGAATGGAGCGAAAAGGAGTCTGTTTGCACAAGTTACGACTAGTCAAACCTTGGGTCAAACTACCTCAGGGGTCATCCAAGAAGCAGAAAAAATGATTTTCTTAGAAATAAAAAGATGTGGAATCAAAGTGAAGAGATCATCAAGACGATTCTAGCAATGTTCATTTTGTCGAATTCCGACGAAGTATGCTCAAGATATTGGCAGTCAAAGTTTAGTTGACTTGGTGGTACAATGGGTGACATCATCATGCTAACATGTCAGTCTGTACTGTACGGAATCTGACTTTGACAAACCAAGCATGACATGTGGCAGTCGAGTCATCTGAATGGACCAATGACATGCTGACGCATGTCCATCTATATGACAAATCATCGGCATTGTTAGCGCCCAGTCATTGTCCCAGTCAGCGAACACATCCGAGTCAGTGGCCATTTAGATGTTGCCACGTGGCACCCTCCTGGTGCGACACGTGGCCTCCCATTCCTCCATGGGCAATCTATGTGGTTTGTTTCAATAAAAAGGTTAGGGGGATATGAACCCCTAACCTCCCAACTTCAACTTAATAACTGCGGATGGTTTCTTTTGTTATATAATAGTCGGGAATTGGCTATTTAAAGCCAGCGGCCAGGGTTGAACCCCTGACTGCCTACTTACTAAAATATATAGCCACCGATAAGCCATCAAACATGTTTGGAAAATGGTATGGAATCGGTTGTTTTTGGATAATTATTATGTCCAATAGCCATAATCTTAAAACAAACTCCCTTATATTAAAACAATAAAACTAAACCCCTTTAAATGGAATAAAACAAAGCCCAAAATTGAGGTAATATGAAGGGTTAAAAATACTTGTAAAGGATTAATATAATCCTAATATGTTAATAATGGAGATTGTTGAAAATTATATGTAAGGGAGGATTTGTTAAAATATTTACTATGTAAGGTGGATTTAGTGATTTGAAAATATAAAAATGGGAGATAGGGGGAATATTGTAAAATCAATTGGTTAAAGGCTAATTTGAGTAAATTTGATGTATAAAAGGGGAGTTTAGGAGTGAGTTTTGGGTACTCAGAATTTTCAAGTCCAGGTGGTGAAGTTTTGAATAAGAGGAATAGGGAGATTTTTCTAAGGAGATTATTTTGATCCTTTTTGTAAGTTGGAGTATTGTCATGATGTCGAAGTGCTCTTGGTGCAATTGTAATTCTGTTTCTGGAGATTAATCGGATCGGTCTCACTCTATTGGAGTGGACCCGGAGGCATAGTCACATTTGTGGTGAACTCCATTATCAGATCATTTACACACTCTCTCTCTCTCTCTCTCTTGTTCCTTCTCAATTTCAATCTTTTCACCTTCAGTTTTTAATTCATAATTTCAATAATGTATGCATGAATTGTATTTCTGCTTAATTCACATGTTAATGTGTTAATTTTGTTTATGTAATTTGGATTTCATGATTTGCAAACATTAATCATTCAAATGCAATTAGTGTAGATCCTAATCATATCACTGTGATGCATCTGCCAAACTGCAACGCATCGTTGACCTAAACTGACACATTTTCCTGGAAAAAATGAAAACATAGTTGTAGTCTAAAATTCCAGAGAAAACTTGTCCAATTTTCTATTAAGCATCTTTTTCGAGTAGCTTCTATAAAAAATCAGAAAGAAAATTATCAAATCTTCCATTATTTGCATACTTTAGCTTGTATTTACCCATAGGTCCAAACTTACAAAAAAAATAGTTGCATCCTTAGAATCTATCTTTTCATTTTCATCCATAAAAAAATATTGAGGTCCTCATTTTATTTGAAGATTTTGGAATAGGGAAACTTACCATACTTTACAAAATCATTTCCTTCAAGAATAGGTTGTGATTGGACTTAGTCAACTTAATTTCCTTTAGCCATTTTCCATTTTTGTGAGACTTTTCAACTTAAAAGTCTAATTAGGAAAACTCACTTTTTCATCTTGTCATCTTGTCCTTTAGTCACATTAGTAAGTCCTTTGATGACCCAAATTGAGACATAGATCAAGCTTAGGTTGGTTGAGTAACCTTCTCCCAAATCACTTAGACCTTTTCCATTTTTGTGAGACTTTTCAACTTAAAAGTCTAATTAGGAAAACTCACTTTGTCATCTTGTCATCTTGTCCTTTAGTCACATTAGTAAGTCCTTTGATGACCCAAATTGAGACATAGATCAAGCTTAGGTTGGTTGAGTAACCTTCTCCCAAATCACTTAGACCTTTTCATTTGTATATCTTAGAATATTCAAGTCATTGTAGTCCTCATTTTGCATACCTTATTCCTAAAAATTCAAAAAAAAAAAGTCCTTATTTCCCTTTGGCATTTGTCATTTCCTTTGGAAAACATTGTCATATTTCATTCCTTATTGTAAAAAACCCAAAAAACATAGTTGCATTTTCATCCCTTATTCAAAAAAATTCAAAAACATAGTTGTCATTTTCATCCTTCTTGATTTGAGCAATTCCTTATATGGTTGAGACTAGGCTTTAAAGAAAAGGAAGACAAATGGCTAATTTTGGACAAGACACTAACACTTATATCTTTTCCAATGACATGAGTCAAAACATGAACCAATATGCATCCTTTATCAGTCCTTTCATTGAAACGAACATGCCATATTCCTCATGTAACCCCTTTGAATCATTCATGCATAGAGATGAACATGGAAATGTATTTATGGAGGAACTAGAAGTTGTTGCACAAAATCCTGACATAGCCTCCCTTGTGGAATATTTGGTCTTACATGATCCACAAAGATATCCAACCATGCTCTTGGACCAAGGGGCTAAATTTCCACATGGCTTTGACATCAACACTCTAAGGGAAGCTTTACCTGATCACAATGCCAACAACAAAAATGCTTCTCACAATATTCAACTCCAAAACAATGCAAATAATGCCTCATACACTAGTCAACCTCAAAAAAATGCAAACAATACCTTTTTTGGGGCCACCTCACAAATTTCCACAAGCACTACCAATGCTACCTCTAATGACACATCCAATCAAAACAAAAACACTGCAACATCCATTGGATGGACACCAACTATGTCACAAGACATGTTACAATCAATTCCTACAATGTCAACAACATCCTAATATCCAATTGGAGCTACCTTTGGATCCTCTTCAATGGGGGAATGATCTTCAAACCCCCTATTTGGAGCTTCATCTAGTGTCATGGGAGAATAATCATCAAATCATTTCATTGGTTCTTCATTCAATCCATTTGGAGGAAGTAAATGATGTATTTTAATCTGAGGACCACAACCAATTTTCAACACGTCATCACAACATTTCCTAAGGGAAAAACACCAACATTCTCCATGGAAAATTTTACCAATTTAGATAAGGAAATCAGATGACACAAAAAATGATGTCATTTGGGCATCAAAATATTCAAGGTCAACACATCTCACAAATATCAACTAATATGGATGAAGGATACATTCCTACATATGCATCACACATCCACACCAATCAACACATCCCTAATAATAAAATTCAATACCAACAACATTCAAAATCAAAATTCGTCATACATGTCATAGCAGCACATTCCACAATAGTATTAAAACGTATCTTCACAACAAATGGAGAGCCATGGGATACCTGTCACTCCCATGTGTGATGCAACAAACAATCCTATAATTGATGCTTTGATAGCTCAAGTGGAAAACTTGTAAAAGAAGATAGAGACTATGCAGATGTCCAATAAAATCCACACACGTCATATGACCTATTCCCATATCCTTTCGACACAAATCTATACATGCCACCATTCCCTCTTGGATATATGGCTCAAAATTTCACTAAATACAAAGGCAAGAAAAACCCTCTTGAACACATTCAATAATTCACAACCAATTGTGTGGATATTGCCTATAAACATACTTTCTTGATGAGACTCTTCACTAAGAGTCTTGCACACCCCGCACTTGAATGGTTTTCCACTTTATAAAAGGGAATAAAATCATGGGATGAACTTGCAAACAAATTTGTGGAAAATTATGCTGATAACATTGACATAGATGTTTCCATCAACAACCTATGCACACTTACACAAGAAGTTGGGGAGACTTTCAAGCCATTCTTTTAGATATGGAGAAGCCTAGCAAGTCATTGTCATATTGACATAGCTAAGAAATAAAAAGTAGACATGTTTTTTTGAAGTCTCCTAGGCCCATTGAAATATAGCTTGCAAGTCCCCTTTTGCAAAACCTTCACAGACTTAGTCAAGAAGGGTGTCCAACTTGGGAAGGCCCTTATTGCTAAAGGAGAACTAAATACAATGGGTTTTTCACTTGCTCTCAAAGGAGCTCCACTAAAAAATAAACAAATAACCACACCAACACCTATTGCTAATTCCATTCAAAATAATCACAACAGTCAAAAATAGTCAAAACTAATGGCAACGACGACAAACAAGGTAATTCTCAAAGAGATGTACATATACTTCCTTGGATGAACCAATCAAAGAAGTCCTTAAAAATATCCTTCAAAATGGTTTCATCACATTAGAAGACCCTAAGCCATATGACCCAGGATAGTTTAAACCATCATGGTGGGATGACAATGCTTTCTAAGATTACCATCATGCTAAAGGGCATAAAAACTCTTCTTGTTGACAACTAAGAAATTTGGTACAAGACCTCATTCAAAATCACACAATTGAATTGGGTAGACAACAATTTGTTTCAAACGTAGACCATATTATTCATAAAAAGCCCACTATAGGACCATGGTTTGAATAATCCCTCTACATCGGGTCCTAATATAAATAATAATCGCACCAACTATATAGGTATGTGTAGGATCATGATGGGCCAAAAAGTGGCAATATTATGGGTATATGTAGGGTATGTGGCTGATGACTTTTTTTTAACCCAAAATTGACGAAATGAAAAGGGTTTTTGAAAGAGATTCACAACTTTCCACCAATATAAATTATGCTTTAATTTGAATTTAATAAATAATTATTATTCATTTTCTATTTGAATTATGACTAAATTCCTGATCGATAGTTTGATTGAAAAAAAATTGTAGCTTTCAAATGGTATCACGTTTTTTGAATATAAAACATGCATCACATTCTATACTTTGCATACTATAGGATTAAAAAAAGAAAAATTAAATTTCATGAAGTTTTGGCTAAGGTGGTCAGACATACAAGTTTTTATATTTTTAAAAGTTGTAAAAAAAAATCATAATTAATTATTTAATTGGAAAAAATTACAAAAAAAAAATGCATCACATCCAAACATGAGTCTTCTACTTATATCTAAAATCTTATAAAAAAATATTATCATTTTATTGTGGTTAGTGTGGTTAGACAAGCACCTACTTATTTTTTCCTTGAAATTTAAGTTCTACTGCATTGAAATCTCAAAATTTCACCAAATAGATTTAAAAAAAAAAATAAACCTAATAGTTTAGAAACTACATTCAATTTTCTACAGATTCTATTCTTACATATTTTTGAAATAATATAGATAAATTATTCAAATTTTTTATGTCAAGTTTCCTAACTCTAATTTTTCATAATTTTTACCACTTACGAGTTTTTTTTTCCATGATGATCCTACACATACCCATACTCACACCACCTTTGACTATTCTAATGGATCCATTATAAATCATGTTTGAGCTAGTGACGAATATGTGAATACCATTACTTTCAAAAGAGCACCTGAATGCAATGTCACTACCTGTGGTGGAAAAGTCACTATAGCTGGTCCTCCTCCCCCTCGGCCAAGCAATCACAATCAGGTCCATATGCCAAGTAGTTGCAACCTAAGGGATATTTTAACCTAATTGAACAACTAGGCAAAGCACCTACTCAAATTTCTATACTTTAATTTTTATGCATTTCTCTTGCGCATAAGGCCCTACTTGACAAAACCCTGAAATAATCCTCTATCCCTCATGACAATGATGTCAACTAGTTTGAAGCCATGGTGGGATAGCTTACCACTCCCCATCACATAAAATTTTTAGATAAAGACTATTCATCACCAAAATCCAATCATAACGATGCATTACACATTGAATTCTTTATTCATAAGCATAAGGTCAGACGAGTTTTAGTAAATGGTGAAGTAGCACTGAATATTTGTTCCTTAAAACTGGTTAAGGCTCTAGGCTTCTCTAATGCTTGTGTAGAAACTAAAAAGAGCATTGTTATAAAGTGGTATGATGATGAAGAATGTTCCTCTCAAGGTGTTATCACTCTCCCTATTAGATTTGGGCCGGTCATTGTGGATACGACATGTAGAGTCTTGGATCTTGAGTTACCCTATAACATCTTGCTTGGTTGGCCTTGAATCCACACCCTCAAAGTTGTTCCATCCACTTACCACCAATGCTTGAAGTTTCCTTTTGATGGAACAAAAATCACCATACATGGAGATCCTCATCCTTTCCAATATTGCATCAATCTAAGGGATATTTCAAAACATCAAGTTCACATTAACCAAGAAGCTTCGACCTCCTCTTCTTCCAAATTCATCGACCCATCCATGCTTACCAAATAATCCATGTCCATTCCTTCCACTTTCACCACAACATCCTCCTCCATTCCAAAGGATAATCCCAATGTCAAGATCTAGGACCAAGGCTGAGGAGAGTATAAATTGAACACGGCCTACTGCATCACCAAAATACCCAAGTCTCCTAAGGCTTATGGTCAAAATTGTTTTAGAATGGAACCTTAAGGAAATATTCAAAGTTCCTCCAATGTCGATTTTTGTAAAATGGGGTGACTTGAACAAAGAAGACATCAAAGACCTATCGACTTGGATCTACAAAGACCCAGAAGATCCATCCCCATTACCAATCCAAATATATGGTAAAGGCTATGATGGAACTAGTGGCCTTGGAAAAATAAAACTAGAATGCGGGAACCTATAATGCCTCCCTGAAGATGAAAGTATCTTGGGTCAGGGCATGGGATACCCAAAAGAGATGATCAACTTGGCAATGCACGTTTGAGTGAGAGCATGAATGCTTCAAATATTTTCCGGACTATTCAGGAATCTCGTACCGAAATTAACTCCCATGAATTGGAATTTGGCTCCCAATGATCCCTGAGTGACTGTTTCCTTGATGAGTTGTTCCTTGAACTTGGAGAACCTAAATTTGAAGAAATTTTTTGGCAAATGTTTAAGATTGATCGAGCATAGAATAATGACAATCCTAAAATTCCAAGGAAAAGAGAAGACTACGATAGACAGTTTTTCCCAAGGAACAATGACAAGTTTGAATTATCTTCAGATACATTGACCATAATACTGACATACCTATCCAGCCATCCAATAGCAATGACCATCACTTGGAATCATTTAACTCACCACATGACACTACTAACCCCAATGCTAGTCCATTCGTCCCTTAATTTGGCAATGAGTATGAATCAAGAGAAGGAAAATATTGGATAGAATCTAATTGGGAGCTAGATGATGAAAATTTTATCTTTAACCTCTCTGAATCCATCTACAACCTTTTCATATCCTCCACACCATTCACCAATACTGATGATGGTATCTCCTTAGTCTACCCACAACTAATTGATTGGGATCAACAAGGCCCACCAGTTATGGATATATTCTAGAATGATGAGTTCATTGCAAAATTCATGGGACTACATGAGGGAATGCCAAGTGGAGATCACAAGGATGTATTTGCTATTGACCTAGATTGTGCAACTTAATTTGGGGAGACTATGTTGTCCTCTAGTCAAAAAATTAAAAATAAAAATAAAACAAACAAATGACACATCTTTAGGTCAAAACCAAAAGGAACCTTCTGATGATAAAAAAGTAAAAAAAAGGACATATTTGTGGGTGAAAAACTCTTCAAGGTTCCCAAGGATGGAGGATTGGACTTTATCCCCGTGACTTAGGAAATATCGGCAATGCTCATAGAGGACACCATGGAAGTCAACAAAGCTACAACCGAAGATCCTAAAATTGTCCTCTTTGCAACATCTTTGATAGAAGAAGAGAAACCTAAATTCCACAAATTATTTTTAGAGCGTAAGATTAACTTTGCATGGTGCTATGCCAATATTCCTGGGTTGCATCCAAAACTAGTTTTGCACCATTTTCCATTACTTCTAGATGCCAAGCCAGTAAAAAATTTTTTTGTGTAAGATGCACCCACAAATCGCCTTGTTAGTCAAGTACAACTCAAGAAATTGTTAGATGTGGGATTCATATGATCAATAGATTATGTTGAATGAATTTCAAATTTTGTACTAGTCACAAATCCAAATAGTCAAATATGCATCCGTGTAGATTTTTGGGACTTCAATAAAGTTTGTCTAAAGGATGACTTTCCATTACCAAACATAGACATTATAGTTGATCTTATAGCAGGATACAAGATTTTGTCCCTCATGGATATTTTCTTGGGTTATAATTAGATTCATATTGCCCCTAAAGATCGACATAAAATAACATTCACATGCCCTTGGGATACATACTATTGGAACATTATGCCTTTTGGTCTAAAAAATGTAGGCGCCACTTATCAGAGAGACATGATAGCAATATTCCATGACATGATGCACAAGCTAATGGAATATTATGTAGATGACCTTTTGGAAAAGTCTTTGAAACATAAGGATCACCTCAATGTCTTAGAAAAAATCTTCAAAAGACTAGAAGAATACAAGGTCCACTTGAATCCCAAGAAATGTGTCTTTGGTGTGACATCAGGAAAAATTTTGGGGTACACAGTTTCTCACAGAGGCATTGAATTTGATCTTTCCAAAGTAAAAGCCATATTAGACATGCCTCCTCCAAAAGGGATAAGTGAACTCGAGACATTGCAAGGTAGGTTACAATCTATCTAATGCTTCATAGCACAACTGGAAAATAAGTGTCAACCATTTTAATATCTCATACACAAGGGTATCCCCTTTTGTGGACTAATAGATTTCAAGAGGTCTTCCAACTAATAAAGGACTATCTATTATCACCACCTCTTCTAATGCCACCAATTGAAGGAAAACCTTTGATTCTATACATTTCTACAACTTCAGCATTGGGAGCATTATTGGCACAAAGTGACCATGATCAGAACGAAAGGGACATATACTAAATTAGTCAGACACTGGTTGGATATGAGATAAGATACACATCCATTAAATGTGCTTGTCTAGCAGTGGTCTTTGCTACTAAAAAATTAAGACATTACATGTTGAATCATAGGAAACACTTGGTGGCAAAGATTGATCCCCTAAAATATATCCTTATTCATGCAACATTGATAGGACATTTGGAAAAATGGGTAATGATCTTGAGTGAGTATGACATTCAATATGTGGAAAAAAAGGATATAAAGGGACAAGTGATAGTAGATCAACTTGAAGATGCACCTATACAAGGTGATCATTCATTGGTAGCAGAATTTCTTGATGAATCCATATTTCATGCAGAGCATAAATCACCTTGGAAACTTTAATTTGATGGGTCTCATACTAGTCATGGTTCGGGAACAGGAATACTATTTATCATGCCACAAGGAAATTCCATCCCTAAGTCATTCTGAATCACCTGTCCATATAGAAATAATATTGCAAAATATGAGGCACTTGTCATAGAACTTAGAATGGCCATAAATTGGAAAATAAAAAATCTACATGTCCTCAAAGATTCTTTGTTGGTCATTAACCAAGTCAACAATGACTATGACACCAAGGACAAGAAGTTAATGCCTTATAAATGAATGGTTGATAGTTTTTAGCCATACTTTCACATGCCTGATTTTAAAAAAATTCCTAGGGCACAAAATAAGGTAGAAAAAGCAATGGCTACAATTGGATCTCTCCTAGACATTCCAAGCAACATGCCTCAATTTGAGTTCTTGGTGGAACAAATTTTAGTTCCTGCATCTGACATTCCAGAATCAGAGATGGTTTGTGAGCTTGTTGGTCCTAATTCACCATGGTATCAAGACATTTATGACTATCTCTAGTCCCAAACCCTTCTCCCCAACCTATCCAACAACCAATGAAAGTATTTTATCCATAAGGCCACTTGATACACCATCATCAGTGACACCCTATACCATCATAGCTTTGAAAATACCATTCTTTGATGTCTTAACACTAACTATGCACAAACAACCTTACGTGAGGTACATGAGGGTATATGCAAATCTCATTTGAGTGGTCCTAATTTAGCCAAGAAGATCATGAGACTTGGGTATTACTAGCCAACTATGGAAAAGGATGCACTTGAGTTTGTCAAGACATGTTTCCAATGTCATATGTATAATTATTTAATTCATGTACTAGTACAGGAACTTCAACCGATTACTTCTCCTTAGCCTTTTGCATAATGGGGACTCGACCTCATGGGAAAATTCCATCCTACCTCCTCCAATGGCCACAAAATAATTATCACCACCAATGAGTACTTCACTAAGTGGATCAAAGTCATCCCCCTTACATACATAATCGAAAAATAAATTTCCAAATTCACTCTCAACTACATCATTTTCCGGAATGGTGGCCCACAATCCATCGTCATAGATAATGGTCGTCCCTTCAAAAATCAATACATACACGAGTTGTGTGAATGCTTCCACATCCAATGTTCACCATTTCTGCATGCCATACTACCCACAAGGAAATGGTCAAGCTGAGGTGTCCAATAAGATAATCATCAAAATTCTTAAAAAGATAGTCAATGAGACTGGCCATGACTGGCACATCCAACTTAACCCTCCTCTGTAGGCTTACTACACTAGCATCTGCAAACCTACATGTGTCACTCCATTCGCCTTGGTATTTGGAGCTCAATCCATCCTTCCCATCAAGGTTGAAATTCCATCCTTAAGAGTCTCCATGAAGCATTTGATCAATGATGAAGAATATAGATAGTCATGAATACATGAATTGGAAATGTTAGAGGAACACATACATAATTCCTCAAATCATTTACAAGAATATCAAAATAATTTTTCTCATACTTACAACAAGAGGGTTATGGTCAAAAAGTTTGACATTGACAACTTGATCCTCAAGCAAAATCCTAAGAAATAGTCTAACAAAGAAAAACCTTGCAAGTTTGAGCCCAATTGGCTGGGTCCTTACATCATCATGTCCTCTTTTAGTTCCAAAGCATATCAGGTAGCCACTCTAGATGGTGAACAACTGACAAAGCCTATCAATAGTCTACATCTTCAAAAGTTTTATTCATAGCATCAGAGAGCTAGGATGAAAACCATCAAAAATACAAAAATAAATAAAAAGATAAAAAATAGTCACCTTGATGAAAACCTAACAAATAGGTTTCTTGGTGACACCAAAAAAAATGACAAAAATAGTAAAGGGAAATAATTTGTCCAATAGTGAAAGCCTAGTAAACATGAGTTTTGGATAAGTACCATGGTGAAAACCTAGCAAACAGGCACCATGTGTAGTCAATCTTTGCTCTACCATCTACTGTCACCCTATCTACCTTAGTCCATAATAATTACCCACTTTTCTGACACCATCATGACACCTATCACAAAAACCCTGCCATTCCTTTCATAGCTGACAACAACTGACATTAAGTCAAGTGTACCATCCATCCATCATCCCATGCATGACCCTTTTGCACATCCTTTAAACTTGGCTAGTCATGGACTTGACTAGGGGCAATCCTTTTATCATTTGAATATAGTGGGTATCACACATGGACCTAAAAATTAAAAAAAAGTCCTGAAAATATACCTAAATATTGAAAAATGTCCAAATAAAAAGAGCTATAAAGAAAAAAAATTCTTGAAAAAAGATCTAAAAAAACAAAAAATGTCTTGAAAAGAAGACCAAAAATTTAAAAAAATCCTAAAAAAGACCTAAAAATTGAAAAATGTCCTAAAAAAACACCTAAAAATTGAAAAATGTCCTAAAAAAAGACCTAAAAATTGAAAAATGTCCTAAAGAAATACAAAAAAATAAAAATATCTTCAAAAACACAAAAACAAAGTTGTATCTTGTCAAGTCAACCAATTCAGTCAGTCCATGTCATAGTCGAACTATGTTGTCTCTGCACATTTTACTATGTAGACAAGGCTCGTCCTTGGGACCTCAAGACATTAGGTCAGTCCTTTTTAGTTTTTCAAAATAAAAATCATTGGTCATGTTGAACTATGAGGTCTCTAAGTGTATGACTTAGGCAAGGCCATTTTTCGATGAGCCTCTAAGGCCGTACTAGGTCAGTCCATTAGGGTTCACAACACTAGACATACACACACAATTTTTTTCAAGTAAAATAAGTCATTGAAAATTATCAAACTTCTAAAAAAACCTATGGAAATTATTTAATCATGGCCATTACATTAGCATGTCAACATCAACATATAATCATCTCAATCAACTTTAGTAAAAATTGGTCAACTTCAATAAATCTAGGTCAAAATTGGTAAAACTATCAATTATTAGTTATTCTTTAGATGTGTCCTTCTGAAGAATGGCCCACATCATTTACTTATGCCTTAGGATGTTTCCTTACTAGGCATCATCATTACCATTTGGAATGTCAACATCAACAACATTTAGGATGTGTCCTACCTAAATTTGGCAACTTTGACATTTTTCACCTAGACATAGGAAAACTTGACATCTTGACATCATCAAAACTTGGCATCTTGACATGAAAACACCTAAAATTTAGACAAAAGTTTGAAAAATACTTGGAAAACATTATCTTAGCATTTTTTCTTGGATCTTTCATCATTCTACTATTTTCTCCACGATGTCCTAGTGACATGATTTAGAGAAGCAACAACATATCATGATGATATTTTTGTCTTATCTTTTTCAGGTAGTCACGTTGCTAGTTCCTTGAGGATGTTTTTTTAATAGGATTTAGAGGAGCAATGACATTTCATGACTTGTCTTTATTGTATTAATTGTCTTTCTTATTCTTTTGGTTAATTGTGACAAAAAAACTAGGGCAATTGCACTCTTAGTATGAGTCATGATCATCCTTTTTTGCAACTACTCGTCTCATGTTGTTGCACAACCTTGCACACCTTGATCTATGTCATATCATGGTGTTTGTTGTCCATTACAATAATATTCCCAATGATTATTAAGAGCAACAATTATTAGTCCTATGGTAACATGTTGAAGGATTTGATTCCATGCTAACACACATCTCCTTCTTTCTTGTTATTTTTCCTCGTCTGTCTCATGATGATACCCTATGGCATACAAAAAAAAATTGCATACATAGTCATATAGAAATTGCATTTGTTCAATCACACATTGACATATATCCATTCACTTAGTTGAATCCTGCATTAAGCATTCATTCACATATTTCCATTTACATCACTAGCATAAACATATAATTTAAATTCATCAATTGGAATTTACATAACATATAAGTCCATACATCATCCATATCATTAAAAAACATACATCACATGTCGCATTATTCATAAACATATAGTCACATATCAAGGAATTTATCATAAACATAGAATCAAAACATTATGGATCCATATATAATATCATCATAACATAATATCATCATGGCATATAAGCATAAAATAACCATCATAGTTGCATACATCACATGACATATAAAATGCATCATCATAATCATCATCATAAAAGCATATAATCCACACATAATTCATCATCACACAACTTTTATCATATATGTTGCATAAAAATTGCATCATATATATATATATATAATCTCAAAAAAATCATGTCATAGGAAAAAGTCATGAGATATCCCAAAAATAGAGCTCACAAGATTGATGGTAAAAATATAAAGTGTCATAAAATAATGTCTATAACATGATAATAAGATAACAATGTCAAATGCCCCTAAGCTGAACTCTCCTCATCCCCTTGAGGGGAAGATCGAGGTGACTGATGCTTGGTGATAGGAACTACTACTGATGCCATCATGGTAATGGCAAGTCGAGTCTATTAAGTAGATGGATCTCTCATTAGAGGCTAACTGTGCTCTATCCTATGCTTTGAACTAGATGACCCATGGCTATGGCTAGATATATGCATTGAGTAATGCCTATGAGAATGGTCGGATCTGTGTCCTGATGAATTCTCTAAAGAAGTAGATCCACCCACACTACTTTGGCTACAACTATTGTGAGTGTGGCTTCTACTCCTTGATCATATCCTTGTCTTGCTATATGATCTAGACAACCATGGCTCCCTATTATTAGTTACCACTTACCTCTCATATAACATGCAATACTGACCCCTACTCGTGCTTACCTTGGCTAGCTCTCTGGTAACATCTGTAACTAGCCATGTGCATAGCTATGTGAACTCTAAACACTAGCTCTTTGTCTCTTATTGCCAAATCACTACCCGATCTCTATCAATGCATGTAACATCAAGCTCAGCCCATAGGGATCTAATATTTGCAATGGCCTCATCTAGTCTCCTCCACATGTCTATTAGTCTTTGGTCCACTATGGTATTTCGTGGCAATGGAGGAACCCCAAATATATCTAGTTCTTCATCTATTGTCCTCTCTCAAAGCTTCCTCTAGCCTCATCCATCTCATCCCCAATATCTCGCTCATCATCATCATCACTAACTCCCTCCTCTCCTCCCCTGACATCCAAATCCTCCTCTACTACACACACCTCATGTCTCTCCTCCTCCTATCTCTCCTCTACCTTTTGATATATCTCCTCCTCCTACCTAACGTCTGCCTCTAGTTGTCTATCCTCCTCCTACCTCACCTCCTCCTATCTCACCTCCTCCTACCTAGGCCCCTCATCTCTATCCTCCTCCTCTAGCACCTCAGAAATAACATCTATGGCAACCCTCTCAACTCACTATCTAACCCTCCTGTCCTCCTATAGTCACCACCACCATCTCCCTCATCATCTCCTCCTTCATCTCCACCACCTCTCCCCCATATCCTCTCCCCCTTTCTCCTTAGCCTCCATCTCTCCCTCTACCCCTACCTCTCTGGCCTCCTCACTACACCCACAATATAACTAATATGTGATGAATAGGTGCGGGTCCATTGAGATCCCTCAAGGGAATATGTCTATGTTGTTTCCACCACAATTCAAAATTTGTAGTCATCCCTAGATCTACATGACCCCCACTCTAACCCCATGGTTGTACCACCAAACCATCTATGTACTATTTGTAAAATGGTATTGATATGGCGAGACCCCACATAGGCTCTCATGATGATCTAGCATACTTTGTAGTCCCCATAGGCACACTATGCTGCTCCCTGAACTAACATAGTACCCGCTGGGGTAGGTACATCTTGATGATGAGTTGTGATTGTATAGTGTGACCAGTAAAATATCAAAACTATCTACAAAATGGAAAATGATCACCCTCATCATCACATTGCATGCAATACCTATATGGCCTCCAGACAAATGAATTCATGGTGTCTATTCAATGCTGCTAGAATCTAGTCTCTTTGTCTCTCATATGCTAAAGAGCACCCACATATAAGAACACATATGGCATACCCTCAACTAGTTGTGGCCTCTTAATAGGTGGGTGAAGGATAGGAATGTGCTCCCAAGCCCGAATAATAAGAAATTTCATGCCACCTATCTCACCTCCTCCTACCTAGGCCCCTCATCTCTCTCCTCCTCCTCTAGCACCTTAGAAATAACATCTATGGCAACCCTCTCAACTCACTATCTAACCCTCATGTCCTCCTATTATCACAACCACCATCTCCCTCATCATCTCCTCCTTCATCTCCACCACCTCTCCCCCATATCCTCTTCCCCTTTCTCCTTAGCCTCCATCTCTCCCTCTACCCCTACCTCTCTGGCCTCCTCACTACACCCACAATATAACTAATATGTGATGAATAGGTGCAGGTCCATTGAGATCCCTCAAGGGAATATGTCTACGTTGTTTCCACCACAATTCAAAATTTGTAGTCGTCCCTAGATCTACATGACCTCCACTCTAACCCCATGGTTGTACCACCAACCCATCTATGTAGTATTTGTAAAATGGTATTGATATGGTGAGACCCCACATAGGCTCTCATGATGATCTAGCATACTTTGCAGTCCCCATAGGCACACTATGCTGCTCCTTGAACTAACTTAGTACCCGTTGGGGTAGGTACATCTCGATGATGAGTTGTGATTGTATAGTGTGACCAATAAAATATCAAAACTATCTACAAAATTGAAAATGATCACCCTCATCATCCCATTGCATGCAATACCTATATGGCCTCCATACAAATGAATTCATGGTGTCTATTCAATGCTGCTAGAATCTAGTCTCTTTGTCTCTCATCTGCTAAGAGCACCCACATATAAGAACACATATGGCATACCCTCGGCTAGTTGTGGCCTTTTAATAGGTGGGTGAAGGATAGGAATGTGCTCCCAAGCCTGAATAATAAGAAATTTCATGCCACCTATCTCACCTCCTCCTACATAGGCCCCTCATCTCTCTCCTCCTCCTCTAGCACCTCAGAAATAACATCTATGGAAACCCTCTCAACTCACTATCTAACCCTCCTGTCCTATCGTCACCACCACCATCTCCCTCATCATATCCTCCTTCATCTCCACCACCTGTCCCCCATATCCTCTCCCTCTTTCTCCTTAGCCTCCATCTCTCCCTCTACCCCTACCTCTCTGGCCTCCTCACTACACCCACAATATAACTAATATGTGATGAATAGGTGCGGTTCCATTGAGATCCCTCAAGGGAATATGTCTATGTTGTTTCCACCACAATTCAAAATTTGTAGTCGTCCCTAGATCTACATGACCTCCACTCTAACCCCATGGTTGTACCACCAACCCATCTATGTACTATTTGTAAAATGGTATTGATATGGCGAGACCCCACATAGGCTCTCATGATGATCTAGCATACTTTGTAGTCCCCATAGGCACACTATGTTGCTCCTTGAACTAACGTAGTGCCCGCTAGGGTAGGTACATCTTGATGATGAGTTGTGATTGTATAGTGTGACCAATAAAATATCAAAACTATCTACAAAATGGAAAATGATCACCCTCATCATCCCATTGCATGCAATACCTATATGGCCTCCAGACAAATGAATTCATGGTGTCTATTCAATGCTGCTAGAATCTAGTCTCTTTGTCTCTCATCTGTTGAAGAGCAACCACATATAAGAACACATATGGCATACCCTCAGCTAGTTGTGGCCTCTTAATAGGTAGGTGAAGGACATGAATGTGCTCCGAAGCCTGAATAATAAGAAATTTCATGCCATAGCTGATGTTATGCACACCTCTATATGCTACCTCATGTAATTGATGACAAAGCATGCCAAGTAAATAGGGTCCCCATGCAAAAAATATCCTATCCTACCACGTCTATACTAATACATCTCTCAATCTAATTGAGAATCCATGTTCCTGATGATCTGGAATGAGGACTCTAATAATCAACATGCACATCATGGCATCCCACACTGGATAGTGCTCAACTAGGTACTCCCACTGAATCTCATATCCCTCAAATCCAAGGCTTGTACCATCATTTGTCTCATATAACTTAGTCATAGCCTACACTCCCCAGTGTGGATCATACACCACTTCATGCTCCTCTGATTGGAATATGAAAAATTCGATACACATCCTCTATAGTAATAGTGGCCTCCCCTATCAGTAAGTGGAAGGAATAGGTCTCAGAGTGCCATCTCTCAGCTAGTGTTGTTAACAACCTCGTATTAGCCTAGATAATGGTCATATAGGTGACATAATATAACCCCAGTCACGCCAATCATCTCTACTCTTGGTTTGTCAACTAATCCCAAAATGCATAAGTTGATGGCCTAAAATTGCACGTATAGATCGGTGGTAATCATTTCTACACATGCAGAAACAAGAGTTAGAAAATTCTTGAAAATCATTATTACTATCTATATACGTAAACATAAGCAAAAACTAAGCCTAAAACTATGTCAACTCTAGTCAACCCTAGTCAAATTTGAATGCATCACGTTGACTTCATTTATGTTGCGGTTTGGCGTTTGTGTCATTTCATCTAACGTTTACATCACGTTTTGGCATATGAATTGTTTTTACTTGCAAATGTGTCATCCTCAATTGCTTGCATCAAACCACACATCAAATGAATTGCATGGGTCCTTGTATGCATTGCAGTCTTGTGAATGCATTGCTATACCTTTCATTTGTGGTGCAAGAGGGTGAATGCATTTCGATAATTGATAAATGTGTCACACCTAACTGACCCCCTAATGTGACTATTGTGTTTTTGTCATAACACATCAAATGCACCACAACCAAACACGAATGTGAATTACATGCATGCATATGCATCACGGTGTATTCATTACTCTACCCTAAAACCCTTAAAAAGTATGAAAAATGATAAAATTACAAAGTGGGTATGGGGTACATATCGATGGGTTCACACCCTCTAGCCATCTGAAGGTCTAGATGATGTATTCGTGATGCTTAGTCACTAGAATCGCCATCTTTGTGCAAGGTCTCCTAACTCTAAGCTCTCCAAATTTACAAGTGTGAAAGTGAAAATGAATTGAATTTTACCCATTTTCAACCCATTTGTAGGGTCAAAGTGGGATTTTCTTCAAATTTTTATTACTGGAGGCTCATTTGACCAGCTTTGACAAGCCTGTTGACTACTTGAAATAGGTCAAAATCTAAAATCGCATGCACCACTGCTTTTTTGGTCATTAAATTAGCTTGTCAGGACACTTTCCAAATTTTGCTATCACCAGGGCCAAAATTTAAAAAATTTACCGAGGGGGTAGGGATACTCTATACCTTTGCTAGGGCATGTTTATAATTGAATTTTCTTTGTCACAATGCGACAGGTTGCATTATGACAAAGTGGGGCAGAATGTAGACACATAAAAATGACCTAGGCCTACAAGTTCTATTTTTCCCACATTTCTTCCTAGCATAATTAAAAATTTTAATTATTTCCTTTGGTCCACTTTCAACTATTAATTAGATAATTCAAAATTATTTAATTAATTCATGTCTTTTATTCCTCTTGATTATTTAAATAAATAAATTTATTATATTTATTTATTTAAATTTGTCACTCATTCTCTAATGTCTTTCCATAATTGAATAAATTCTTAAATTTATTTAATTATATTGGCCCATTAATTCTTCCTAATTATTTAAATAAATAAATTTTATTTATTTATTTAAATACATTATTAATTCATAAATGTCTTCTCATAATTAAATAAATTCTTTAATTTATTTAATTCTCATCTACTTTGGCATTTTCCCAATTTTAAATAAAATTATTTATTTAAAATAGCCCCACATTCTAATTTTCCCCCTTTCAATAAATAATTCAATTTAATTATTTACTATCACATGACCTGACCTTTTTGAATTAAATTAATTTTTAATTCAAAATAGCAATTTTTCTCCATAAATCAAGTAATTTCTAATACTCTTTGATTTTACAACTCTCTTTTTCTATGATATTCTTATCTCCTTGTCACATGCATTTTCAATCCTTGATTTGATTTTCTCAAATCAATTCTTGTCCACTCATTTCAAATTTACCCTAATTTTTCCCTAACCCTAATTATGGGTTGTCACATTGAATCTTGTCCATTGATTCTAGGGAATTTTTCAACCTTCAATCTTGGCCATTCATCCAAAATTGCATTTTCTATAAAATGGAAATTTTGATCTCATTTGCACATCTCTCATTCTCTTGACTTCATGCATTTTGGAATTTTGGCATTTTGGCATAGACTAGGCTCATTTCATAGTTGCTGACTAGTTGCATAGTTGCATAGTATAGCATTTGTAATCAAATACTTCAACAATTTGCTTAGGTGTTTGCATAGTCATAGGTTGCTCACACAAAATCTCAGGGCAAACTACATATTGCAGTAAATAGAGAAGGTGTAATGGAAGTCAATCATGGAGTTTGAAGATTTTTGGTGAGATTATTCCTTTTATTTTCATGTTTTCCTCCTTTTTGCTTCATTATTTACTTTGGTTTTTGTTTATTTATGCACTAATCTACTAACCTAAATATTTCCCCTAGTTACAATGATAAAGGAAAGAAGAGAGCAATACACAAAACAATAGAATAATACTCAATCAAATCATAGTGGAGAGGAGTGAAACATTACTACGTCCACCCAAAATATCACTAGCGATTGGAGGAGAATATGGACTTCGCAAGGTCACCACAGCAGAACTGTAATGAAAGGAGTTCTCACAAGACTCCAAGCCTGCGCTTCAATGGCTTACTTCACACTTTCTCTGAAGATTTGATGGTTGTTGTTGCTACAATTGAGTGTTGAAAATGCTACTTGAAGGTACGAGAAATGCTAAGAAATGGCTTGGGATTGTGAGTAGATTGCAAGAGAGATTGTGAAGAGATAAAATGAAATTCTTAGAGGATCAAATGGAGTGAGAATGGATCCATTTGAAGGAAGAATGGGGAAGAATAAGTAATTTTTGGGTCAGTTGGTCGAAGAGGGATGTTACAATTCATCCCCAATTGGATGTGTAATGCCTCTTCCAACTTTAGGCAAATGAATCTGTGAAGGACAACAAATCACCATACGAACGTTTGTGTGTTGCGCATGCATCCCCGATGAATATTATCTCACTAAAATAAAGGAAAAATTCCAATTGGAAGGAAGGCAGTTGGGTGATGTGGAATTTTTCCTTTTGATTTGATTTGCTAAGGTTAGGATGTGTGAAAGGGGAATTTGTGTAAGGGGTGAAAATTTTCTCCTATCCGGGTTCTAAGTCAACTATTTGCATGCATCTCATTTCCTAATGAAAATAGAAAGATAGGTCCATCATACCCCCATTTAAAATTCATGAATCCAACCTATTTTTTGTGCTTTCATTTTTGCAAAACTGACATTCTAAAACTATAAAATTTCTAAATCTGGAGTCCATTCAAACCCTAGATCTATGATTTTCATTTCTCTGCATTGCATTACATTAATTTTCATCTCATTTAGGGTTGTTAGCTTGCATTAGTTTCAATATCATCTAGGTTTTTTGGATTGCATTTTGCATTCTTTAATTTTTTATTTTTTTTTAAAATACCATTAATTTTGCATAGTGCTTATGTGAAATTGCATGATTAGTCACTTAAATTAGAAATTCAATCAAAATTGAATCTTGAATTAGGTCTTTTTGGTTTTCATTTATCATTTTACACTTGCATTGAGATCTAGTTATCTAGAAATTTGAAACTATAACTAACTATTTGCAACCAGAATCTTAAAGCATAAACATCAATTTAGAAACATGTAGTTTAATTTTTCAAAACCCTGACACAAGGCCCATTTTCCCATGGGAAAATGAGTCCCTAATCAGGCTTATTTCTATATTTATAGACATTGAAAGCCCTTTTTCTACATTCTTTGTTTTTGTATTTAGGTTCCTATTTTAGTTTCCAATTTTATTTTCTTTTGCAGTTATTCATATTGGTTATTTGTTATGAACCAAAATTATTCTTACAATATACTTATGAACATGCCATAATTTAATTATTAGTAAAGGATTGGACAACACATGGGAGGTTTGATACATAACCCCTTCTCCCCTACACTTTGGGCTCTGTGAAACCCAAGAGGGTAATCCCCAATAATGTGTTTATAGATGTCAGTGAGTCTAGGCAACAAAAATAGAGTAAACAAAATGATTCTCCTTAAATTGTTTAAAAGTACCCTGAAGATTTGGCCGACCTTCATGGTAGTCCCTAACTCAAACAAGAGAAAATGTAATTCATTAAATTTCACACATGCACACAATACAATTGATAACTAAGTTGATTTTAATTTTGTGATCAGCAACTGAATTAGTCACCACAATTGTAGTATAATTACTTTACTAAAACTAGTGCCATATTTTTGGAATAGAGTCAAACCTAATGCCCAATTGATTAGATAACAATATTTTATACATGATAATACCCAAATCCTTGAAAATACTACATTACAACATTCCCACTTAACATCTCCACCATTTACTTCTTACTAACATCCTCATACATGACTTATTTCAAACCTATTGTTATATTCAAGCATTTACATCCATTCATTGAATTGATGAGAAAGAATAGAGTAGTACATCTATTGGAAAGTAACAAAGACAAATAATTTAACAATTGATTATATTATTCATAGCTTGTATAACTTGTACATAAGAGAGAAAACTATATAAAATTTATACCATTTTGATATATATATTATCACTTTCATTATCAAAGAACCATATACATATCGAGAATGAATTTATCCCTAAAAAATACTACCAGAGAGTTAAGTATCCTTTTCTATCTCCATGTATGATCCCTTCAACGAAAAACTACTCACTAACCTCTAGTGTAATCAGCATTGAAATCCCTTTTATAAGGAAAGGGAGCAACAAGCATCGGGTTGAATTACACATTTCATTTCAAACTAAATTTCACAAGAATGTGAAATACTCCCCAAATAGTTACAAGGAATCATTTGTAGGATAGGGGAAAGCAGGAAGAAAAAAGCCAAAAAGTGTTAGTCAGAGAAGACCCACCAGCCTTTCAAAATGTGTCATCACAACATCAAAACCATGCAAGTTCACACCGAACCAGGAAGTGTCACCATCAACACCAAAAGCACAACTAAACATAAACCCACATCACAACAAACCATTCAAAAGGAAACTAGTCAGCACAAAGGACCAAAACCTGAGCACCAGCTCATAAAAGAAACGACATGCTACTTTTCCTTGCCATCAACAAAGTAAGTACACCTGTTTGGTTTCCTTATTGAAAGTGGAGTATCCATCACCATGTCATCCTTAGAATCAATAAAATTAGTCATGGCCATGAGATAGTAGTGGTATCCTGAATCAATTTTAGTTCCACTATCAGAAGAATCATTTGAGACTTCAATGGGAGAATGATGACGTCTCACATAATCTTGTTGATACTATTTATTTCTTCCAGCTTCCCTCTTAGGCCTATAAATTTTCTTCTCCTTACTCTTGACCAATTCCTCTAATACAATTCTACTTCTTAGATGATAAGTGTGCTAAAGAACACCCCGTACAGACTTCTTATCTGCTCTAGTTTTCTCCTTCAAATTCATTGGAACTTTAGGAATATCCTATTCATTATGGGAAGATCATCTAGATACTCAAGGAGATTAAGTATCCTGTACCATCAGATTGGATTGAAAGAAACACTTACATTACCCATTTTTGAAAAATTTAGTCATCATATTTCCTAAGCATAGAGACACCACCCTCAACATTAAAAATAACTAGCTCAAACTCTGCAATTTACTAAGAACAATTCACACTTATTTTAGACTATCAATCTTTGCAAACAATAAATGGCGAGAATAACAAGAAGGAAATCTTAATTAATTAGAGAAATTGGAGAGTGTTTGCATTAATGTTCCAAGAAATCTTGTCTTAGAGCTGTAAATCAGCTACATTGATTTTAAACCACAACCATTGATCATACTTTGAGCCATATCAATGGATAATCAATTAGAATGATTAATTATTACAAATTTAAATGTATGCATTTGATGCTTCTCCCAAATTAAAAATATCAAGTGGATAGACATTCACTTAGGCTACACATTAATCATGGACACTTAACATTTAATAAAACCTGTCATGTAACATTTACCCACTTGTCCATGGGAATTAATTTGCATGCAATTCATCATTGTAAGATAGTGGAAAGCAATCATGATTCAACCTTGGAATATCAGCCTATATTCTACCTTACTTCAACTTTAACTTCCCACGTGTACCATCACCTGATAGATTTGGCGACTACAATCAAAAGTATTTTCCAAATCTCAAATGCATGCCCAAGAATTGGCTCTCATTTGGCACTATTTTTATCTTAGAACAGTCTTGACCAATATTTTAACAGTAATTTATCTCCACTAGAGTCCATAGAATCCTTTGAAATTTACCATGTGGTAGTCATGCAATTTCCTACTAAGAAATGAGAGATATAAATGGGCCACTCATAGGATGGTGAGGAGCAGTCATGAATGACCCACGTCACCCATTATCAAACATTGATCTTCATCTTGATAAATCATAAACTATCTCCAAAGCCTGGAGGATCCCTCCATGGAGAAACGTGTTTCATTATGCCCACTAGCCCATGACATTTTATAAGTATTAAATAAAATCCAATGGGGTGGTGGGAAACAGTGAATACTTGACCATGTCACCCAAAAACCACTATAGATTACCTTTTTATACCATTCTATGATCGCAAGAAGATATCAGGCCTACCACATAAAGGAAACACATGTCTAGTTCCAACTAGCCGGTGTGCTTAATTCACCTCAATACATATAATGAATGGTCATATGGGGAACGGTCTAGTTGAAGACATGTGGAATGATTCCAGTCATTGATCCTTCTCCAATTTTCACTTGGTGACTCTTTGGAAGAACAAGTCCCATTGCTAGACATGACACTTAGCAACCACCCACTAACATGCTCAAATATTTTAGTGAAAAATAAAACATAGTAGGTGTGCGGGGAATGGTTGAGATTTTCCAGTGATGATTGAATGGATGATATATAGCAAAAATATGCACATGTCGTAAATGTTAAATTTAAAAGGAGGCCATTTCTTGCTTGATAGGAATTTGACCCTTACACACAAAAACTTAAGACTTAAGGCATTAAATATGAAATTCAAGCCCAACCATAGGAAGAATTAAGTGCTAAAAAGGTATTTGGTTACCAAAAAACCTAGACCCAGGGGGTCGGTAAGGATAACGATTCTAATGGAACACGAGGTAACTTTAATGACTAGAAACTGGGAGTATCAAGTCAATAAAAAAATAGAATGACCAAGGGTTTTAAGACTCAAAGGTTAATTCAAAATGGTTTTGACAACACAAACCCTAGAACAATGATGAGGAATATAACCCTAAGCTGAAAATGAGGGTCAAAACCAAGTACTACAAACTTAAAAAATGGAACCAAGGAATTTTTTGAGGTGTTCTATCATCAGCTCTTTTTGGGGACACATGTCTCTCATAGGCATGGTGAGATCCCATAATCTTAGGTGAAGAAGATTGGGTACAAAAAACAAAACTAGGACCTACCTAGGAAAAGCAAGAAAACCCAACCAAAAAAACTAACATATCTACAATTTTTACATAGATTACAAAACCCTAAAAGAAGAGATTCAATCTCTTTATTGTCTAAAGCCTTCCACTAAGGTGCAAGTTTTCAACATGCACCCTACAATTCAACCAAGCTTCAACTTTACTTGGTAGCCTCATGCCACTAAACCTAGGGATGATACTTCCCCCTGTCAAAAACCTTATTTTCCATTGTTTGTATCATGCTAAGGCTCAAAATATTCTCATGAATTCACCATTCTTTGATCATACCTTTCTCACTGGATTTATTCATTATTAACTTATTGTTGTTACTCTTATTCATGTTCTATTATGAATTGTGATCGATCATTAACTGAAACAAATGATTAATGGAGTATTCTATCTGACTTACCTTGCAATTGTACTCCATCGAATTCCCATCTAACTGGACAAGGAAGTTGAAACATTCATAATCTTCTTGATCACTATCATTATAAGGGAAAATATCATATTCATCTTGTGTGATGAACAAGAAACATTAATACAAAGGTTTTTTCTCAAGTGGGTGTTCACATTCATCAAAGAAATATAAACTAGTTGTGTTGCCAAATGATCAAATTCCATGAGAAATTGATTCGCAAAACTCCATAGTATTTTTTATTTCACTTAAATTAGGGTCATTTCCATAAAGAGCATTATCCATACCATCCTAGCCATTAAAAAATATCTATGTTTTAGGTTCATAATTTAATTCTCCCTTCGCATCATTGTTCAAATTGAAACAAAATGTTTCAAAGGATGGATCAAATAGTTCATAATTGATATGATCAGCAGTAGGGTATTTAAATGCACCATTTAAGTGATAGGTTTACTAACTCATATGTGTAGGACTGATTGCAACTTGAACACTTCTTATGTTCAACCAAGTAGGATTTTTCATTTCCTTCCTCGGCAAGATTTTGGCTAAAAAAAGTCATTTTCATATCTCTCATACAACTTATACATCCCATTTTAGCTTCATATAAGCATTCAAAAATTGTACCCTACTGACTAGCACTCCCAATCCCATCACTAAATTTAGGCTCTGGACTATAAATGTAGACATTCTTGTCTTCAAATTCATGACCAATCATATTATAAGGATGTTCAAATCTTGAAATAGTTGAATTGTATTGCAAGAATTCATCACATGCAATTTTTTTATCTACTGGTGAGGGAAAAAAATCATGAGAATTAACACAGTCATATTCCTCAGGCAAGAAGGATTCCTTCAAGTTTTCCTCACAAAATGATTCATACTTCTAATGAGAGTAGTTAGAATTTTCATCTTCACTACCCTAGTTATTGACCATCAAAGGGACACCAAGAATATTTGCAAGTATGACAATATCATCATCCATGTTTTTATGTAGACATTCATTCTTAGAAACATCCTTACCCATTTCTTAGGTGAACCCTTGATCTTTTTCAATAAGGAGAGAACCCTTGTCATTTTGAGACCTTATTTTTTGTTCATAGTCATATTTATCCTCCTCAACAATTGTGATCACATCAATTATCTAATAAAAATCCAAAGGTTTCAATTCCTTGGGCATGGAACTAAGCCCTAGCTCATAAATGTCACATAATATGTCAATGCATATTGAATCTTTAGGTCATAACCTTTTAGGAATTTCTAACGAGGAATCCAAAAACCTTGCTAAGAACTCATATGGTGATTCCTCCTCATGTTTCTTCATGTTGGAAAACCTTTGAATTACAAACACCTGATGATCATTAATCAAATATTTTTGAAGTCCATCTTGAATCTATCAATGATCAATATGTTGTGAGAAAGGAAAAAATGAGACAGCAAAAACATTATTACATCAATCATCCTTTTCATCCTCTTTGATTTCATCTAGATGATGTGCACTTAGACAAAAAATAATTGTAGCCATATATCCCTTGATCATTGAGTATTTCATAGTTTTTTCAATATCCATAGCAATGTGATATGCCTACTATAATAATTTAGGTTCCTTATCTCTTATCAAATAACTCATCTCATTATGAAAAGAACCTAGATACAAAATTAAACACTCTGCACCACTAGGTCTTAAGTGTTTAGGAATAGGTTTTACTAATTTAATAAATTTGAGGTTAAAGGAAGGAGCCAACTCTTCTTCATCCCTTTGGATTTCAATAAAAAAATTCTTATCACACCTGGACTAATCCTCTCACCAAATTGCTCCACAAACGCTATCATGAAATCATTACATGAAGCTATAGAACAAACTAGTAAATATGAGAACCAATATCTAGCATTTTCTTTCAAATACTGAGAAAAAAGATTCATGAAAACATCCTCTTAAAAATATGTATTATGACTAAAGGAACAGTATGGGAAGCTCTCTAGGTGGTGGTGATGGTGATGGAAATTTTTTAAATTCTGAAAATGTAGTAGATTAGGATGTTACTTTAGGCGATAATGGAAAATGTTGTGCTAATGATAGGGTGATGTTAGGTAGGGTCCTTGCTGCAAGTAAGCTGAGTGGGTCCTCTTTTGTGGCTAATGTTTTTTCTAATGGAAAAGGGGCTTCGAAGAGTGTGTTCCCATCGCATTCCCCAGTGCCTGGCTCTGAAAATGTGGTACATGGCTTAGAAGAGTCATGGAATGCCCTATCCTTGGATGAGTGTGATGGGACTCCTAATGTGGAGGGTCTTGGGCTTGGTAAAACTAAGAATTTTCTCTTGTTGATCTCTTATCTCAATTGGTCAAATCTATTTGGGGCTAAACCTAGAGGAAAAATTACTTCACCTCCAATGCCTTTTGTTTCTAATAAAAAGACTAGGGAGTACTTTGTTTCTATCTCAAACTGCATTGTTGAAAAAATATTGTTATGGAAAAAGGTTTCTTCTCTTTTTCCTTTAACTATGAAGATGATATGGTGATGAATTTATGGGGGTCCTATGGTTCCTTGGAAATTCATCCTTGATGTTGAAGAAATGGGAAATGGGTTTTAATCCAAACTCATGTTCATTCTCGACTGCTTCAATTTGGGTGAGATTTCCTAGCCTCCTACTAGAATTATGGGATTAGGAGGTGTTTAGTGGAATTTACAACACATTTGGTTTTTTTCTATTGATAGACCAAATGACAGAATAAAGGAAGTGGCTGGTTTATGCCAATTTTTGTCTAAATGTGGAACAATCTACTAATTTTCCTTCTATGGTCAAGATCAACTCTAAACTTGGAGTGTGGGAGAAGATGGTTGAATTTGAATCAAACCCCTTTTCCTACTTCCATTTTGAAAAACTTAGCCATTGGGCCAAGAAATTTCCTCTCAAAGTTCCTAAGGAAATGACTAAACAATGGAGAGAAAAAGAGAAACCTCTAGCTTAGGAGGTGGATTATATTATACCTCCTACTATAGATATGGAGTTGGTAGGTGTGTCTCCCTTGGAGGTAAGTCATGACAAAACTCTGGAAAAGTTTGATAAGGTGGTAGAATGTCAACCAGCTCAGGGGGAAATGAATCAAGAGCTTCAGATGGAAAAGGTATGCTTGTCCCCTATGCTCAACTATATGGATAGTTTAGTGCTACTCAAGGAAAATAATTCATCTATGATTGTTGAATCTGGTACTCCTCTCGGGTGGGAATTCCTCATAGTCATTCTTCTATGATGGTTGAATTTGTTTCTCCTCTTGGGGGGAGATTCCTCAAAGTGTGTTGTCAAAAATTGAGGGGTTAGAGATGAAACCTAATGTTAAGGAGTCTGAGGAGTTGGAGGATGTGGAAAACATGCCTTATATTATGGTCCATGTCTGCAATAAGAAGAAACATTCTCCTTTGACAAGAGTTGTGACAAGGAACCAATAGAGAATAGATTGTGGATCTGAGCTGTGTGGTAGAGGTCGACCCCTAGCTAATGTTGCTAGGGATAAAAAGAGTAAGACAGATATCGTTTATGGTACACAAATAACTCTGTTGGACATGTGCTCTAAGAGCACTTCCCATAAACTTACATGAATGTTATTTCCTTGAACATGAGGGATATGAATCACCCTCATAAGCATGATTTCTTGGCTAATCTGGTAATAGATCATTTCCCTAATATTGTTTTAATTCAAGGAATGAAAATGGGTGTGGATAAACTATCTAGATTGAAATTGAATATTTTCAAAAATTGTGGTATGCATTGCTCTGAGGTGGCAAGTACCTTTGGTGGGATTGTAAATTTTTGGAATCTTCAAGTGATTAGAGGCGTGAAGGTGTTTAATGATAGTAATCATGTGGCTACTTCTTTCTTCCACCTTCATGATAAGTTTTCGTAGACTCTGTCCAATATTTATGCTCCTAATTGTAAGAGTGCTAGAAAAAAGGCTTTGGTAGAACCTTGCCTCTTTTAAAGTTTATCATAATATGTATAACTGGCTGGTTATTGGAGATTTCAATACTCCTCTACATGATATTGATAAGTTTGGTGGTTCAAAAAATGTGGATGATTGCAGATTTGACCTTATGTAGTTCATAAATGATTCGACTCTTCTTGATCTTGATTTGAAAGGGGCTTCCTTTATCGGTTGAATAGGCATGTGGGTGATGCCCTTATCCAGGTCAAGCTAGAACATGCTCTTTTAAACCCTCAATGGTTAGTCCACTATTCTTGCTCGCTTTCTACCCTGACTACATTGGGTTCAGATCATTTCTCCTTGGCTCTGTCTATGGATTTGTTGGGTGGTAAGAAGAATTTCCATTTTAGGTTTGAGAAAATGTGGACATGTCATCCTGATTTGGGAAATTTGGTTAAGGACTACTGTAGTATCAATGTGGATGTGTCGGCTATGTATAGAGTTGTGAAAAAGTTGGCTAATGTTAAGCTTAATGTTAAAAAATGGAATCATACTTCCTTTGGTCATATATTTTAGGAGAAAGATGGGGTGTCTAAGGAGCTTCACTCGGTTCAACAAGTTATTCAATCATCTAGGTATGATCAAGTTTTGATTTTGAAGGAAAATGTTTTTCTTTCCAAATTGCATAATATTATTGTAAAAGAGGAGGAATTTTGGAAGCAACATTTGAGGATTATGTGGTTGAAGAGTGGTGATATAAATACTAAGTTTTTTCATATTTCTAGACTGAAACATAGGACTTCGAACCAAATCAATTTGATTAACTATAACAATCAAGCTCTAGAAAAGGATGTTGAAATCCTAAATTCTATGACTTCCTACTTTTCTCAGCTATTTTTAGTGGAGGGTGTGCTTGATGTGGCTTATCAAGAGGATATTATAAGGGATATCCCCCAATTGCTAAATGGTGAAACCAATAGGTAGTTAGTTTGTATTTCTTTGATGGAGGAAATTTGGGGTGTTGTGTTCTCCTTTGAAGGTAATAAGGCCCCAAGACCTGATGGATTTCCTATGTTCTTTGTTTAGTCCTTTTGGGAAATTATTGCGAAAGATGTTGTTGGAGCTACTAAGGAGTTTTTCAGATCAGGTTCCCTTTTCAAGGAATTGAACTCCTCTTTTATTGTTTTGATTCACAAAAAGCTGGGTGTTGCTTCTTTTGAGGATTTTTTTCCTATTAGTTTGTGCAACTCTATTTATAATATTTTATCAATTTTTTTGGCATTGTGGTTGCAAAAGATTTCACCTCTCATCATATCCCCTCAGCTGAATGATTTTGTGGGTGGTAGGTAGATTTTGGATTCCATTCTCTTTGTGCATGAGAATATTCACTATCTTTCTATTAATAAGCATGCTATTTTTATACTTAAGCTTGACTTACTCAAAGCTTATGATACAATGGATTGGGGTGTTTTTGTCTAATATCCTTCTCTCCTTTGGTTTTGGGGAGAAATTGGTGGCTCTGTTGTTTCAACTTATTTTAACCCCTAGGTTCTTAGTGCTCATCAATGGGTCTCCTTATCCTATTTTTGATTGCTCTAGGGGTCTATGGCAAGGGGATCCTATTTCTGCTTTATTTTTTATCATTATGGTGGAGTCTTTGGTTCATCCTATCCAAAGATTTGTTAATTTTGGTCTTATGTCTGGGTTAGCCCCTTGTTCTACTAATCTTGTGTGCTCTCATCAAAAATTTGTGGATGACTCTCTTTTGATTGGGGAAGCATCTGTTAAGGAAACTAAGGCAATAAAATGGATTTTAAAATTGAAGGAGGTTGCATCTAGGTAGAAGGTTAGCTTACAAAAGAGTGTTATTTTATTTTTCAACACTCTGATTCAAAGATAGATTAGGATTGCTAGAATTCTACACTGTCAAATTGGTGAACTTCCTACTTCTTACCTGGGGCTACCCTTATGTTCTAAGGACCCTGATTCTTTTTGGAGGGGGATGATTGAAAAATTTAACTCCAAGCTAACTAGGTTGAAGGGGGCCTTATTGAGCCAAGAGGGTAAAGTTAAACTAATTAAATCCACCTTTCAGAATATCTCAATCTATGTTGTTAGTCCTTTTCATATTCCAAGGAAATTTCTAGATATCTTGGAAGGAATTCAGAAAAAATTCTTATGGATTGGGGCTAAAGATTAAAAAACACTCATTTGGTTGCTTGGGATGATGTCTGTTGGTCAAAAAATTATGGTGGGATAGGAATTCACAAAATTAGAATGTTTAACATTACGCTTTTGGGGAAACAATTGTGGAATCTCATGTTAGCCAAAAGCAAGTGGGAGAAAATCACTTGGAGTAAATTCTTACATGGTGTTAATGGGATTAGAGATGTTGTTTCTCATGAGTTTAATCCTTTGAATGGCTCTGTGCTATGGAATTGCATGTTGAAGGCTCGAAGGCTTGTTGCTAAGGGTCTCTCCTAGAAGTTGGGGAATGGGAGGATTATTTTATTTTGGGATGACAATTGGCTTGGTAATGGGACACTAAAGGATTAGTCATGGGCTCATGCCTTTATGGACATTTGTGTGCGACTGGTTGGCAGATTTGTTGCTAATTATATTGGTGGAGGTTGTTGGAGGAAATTGTATGATTTGGACCCTGGTCTTGAAATTATTTATATGGCTATCTTGATGGTTCACATTCCTACTAGACATTCTCCTGATAGGTTTGTTTGGAAGTCATCTTCTAAGGGTAACTTTTTTGTTGCTTCAACTTTTTTTCTAAATGATTCCTTTATGGGCCTGCCTCCTTTTTGGGCTTTTGTTTTGTCCTCTAGACTAATTCCTAATATCAGTATTTTCTTCTAGCTATTCTATTAGAATAAAATTCTTACTATTGATAATCTGATTAAAAGAGCCTTTGTTATGCCCAATAGATGTTTTCTTTGTGAAGAGAAAGTGGAAAATACTTGTCATTTGTTATTTGGGTTTAGATATGTTGGTGTGATTTGGAATCATGTACTTTCACTCAAGAATCTTAGTTGGGTGTTCCCTGGCTCTGTCAAAGACCTATGATTTCAATGGGTTTTTCCTTCATACAATCAAGCCTTGCAGATTTTGTGGTCTCTCTCTTTGCCTCATTTGATTTGGGGGGTGTGGTTGGAATGTAACAACAAAATTTTTATAAACTCTACTCTTCCTATTCTATTTGTGGCCTATAAGATTTGTTTGAGAATGAAGAAAAAAAATATTTCTAGGATCTCCTTCCATGATGGTTAAAAGATTAATTTCTACAACTATGATATTTCAATTGTTCAAAAGTGGAAGTTGCCTTGTGACATCTCTCTTGGTCTCAAAAGGGAAATCTTCAAGAGATGGTGTTTCTTCAAAGGTGCCACCAAATGGTCGGGATAATATGAACTTTGATTGTGCAGTTAAAGGTAATCTGGGACCTGCTCGATGTGGGGGAGTGATAGAAATTCTAATGGTAGGCTCATCTCAACTATGGTACTCCCTTTGGCAACCTAGACAAACCACTATGTGGAGGGCTTCTGCCTATCATAGTCTTGAATTGGCTCAGAGAAGAGGGTACATGAAGATCTAGTTGGAGGGTGATTCTCTGAACATTATCAATAATTTGAAGAATATATCTCCTCCATCTTAGAAAATTGAGGCCTTGATCAAGGATTCCATTGAAATTATTAAATCCTTTGATAATGTTTTTATCTCTCATATTTTGAGAGAGGGAAATATGTTAGCTGATTTCTTTACTAAATAACGAGTCAGAGATAGTAAGGTCTGCAATTTAAATGAACCTATCCCTTTTGAGGCCATGACTATTATTATTAATGAAAGTTAATCTTATGGTGATCATTTTATTCATTAAGGTGTGCAAGCCCTTACTAATGTGGTTGAATGAAATTAGTAAGGATGTTAAAGTTATGATTTTGAGGGAAGGCTATCATAAGGTGCAGAGTTCAAATTCATTATGGTATGTATGAACTATGGCTGGCTTTGCATGGATTGTGGGTGTTAGTCACCTAAATTTCTAGAGTCTTTCTTTGGATACTTCAGTTCTTGGTGGTGTTTTTTTCCTTCTTCTGAGTTTATTGGTGAGTGTTTGGTCTTCATATTCTATCATCATGGGTGGGGATAGAAATTGCGTTGAGCCTAAATCTTGTGATATTGCTAAGTAGAGAAAGGAGGTGTGGGAGATTTTAGAAAAGGTAGGTTTAACTCCATTCATAGAGAAATTGCATGGAAATAATCCCCAAGTCACTGAATTGGTTGTGTAAGGGTGGAAAGAGAGAACCCTGAATTTGGGTGGTAGGGAAATTGCAGTGGATGAGGGATTCATAGCCTAGATTACAAGTTTGGATATTTAGAATATGAAAGTGTTCAGGGATAAGAAATAACCATAGGCCACAATGTCCCTTTTCTTCAAAAAGAATGAGGCTAGTGACTTGAAGCTCATGAAGAGTGGTGGGTATCTGACGGGTTCCTTGAAATATCTTTGATGGGATGTTGTCAAAGAAATCATGAGGTATGTTTCCCTGGAAGGAAGGTACATGATCATTAACAATTACCATTTTTTGTTGCTTAACCATTTTTGAAACAAGAAATGGGTGTCATTTCCCTACTATTTTCTAATGTTGATAAACTATAGGATTAAAGAGCATAGGAAAACCCCAAAAATCCTATCCTACATTCGGGGTTGATTCTCTTGATTTATGAACATGTGAAAGATCATGATTCACATTTAACTCTTGTTTCTCCAAAGGATATTTCTACTAAAGCTAGGGAGGGCTATGAAATAGAGTTGGGAGAGGAAAGGGCTTCTAATAAATTGAAGAAGAGGAGGCTCATTTTAAATAAAGAATCTGAGTCAGATAGGGATGATGATGCTAACTATGTCCTAGATTTGTACGCCTCTTTGGAGGAGGGCCCCATTTCCCTTGTTCAGGGAAAATTTTGGAAGAGGAAGATGGATGAGAAGGAAAGATATATGACTCACAGTGATGAAGTGGAGGAAATTGCTCCTTCTAAAGGGGGAGGGATAAAAATGATCTTTATGGGGAAGCTTCTTATCCTCCCCCAACATCTAGAATTGTGTAGGAACTTGAGGAGGGGAGCTGGAACAAAAGGGTTTTGAAAGCTAGTCAACTCCTAGAGAAGGGTTTCCCTCTCTCCCTGGCTGGTGGTGTCCATGATGAGGGTGTTTCGAGTATAGTCATTGGGTTGCCGAAGTATGAGAAGGTTAGAGTTGTGGGTGGTGAATAGGATGTGGGAACTAGTAAAGTGGATGCGAATAGGATTCAAAAGAGGAAGGTTGTTGTGGAGAAAATATCTAATTCCATTCGTAGGATGAAGTCTCTTGTCCCTACTGGAAAAGGTAAGGAAGCTTCTGCTGAAAAGGTTCATGTGAGTTCCTTTGAAGAGGATGTTGTTGTGGGAAAACCTATTGAAAAATTTGATAGGGAGGATCTTTCTAATGTGTTGGGCTTGACAGGTCATAGTGTTAATGTGATTTTTAAAATTTTTAATGGTTCTTTCATGAGATGAATAAGACCAATGTTTGTATTAGAGGTGTTGCTAGCAAGGCTAAGGACCCTTCATTCCAAAGACAAATTGATAATTTAATGGATTGCCTCAATGCTATTGTGAATATAGTGGTGGAGGAAACCATCAATCTGAAACAAAGTATGGAGGGAAGGATGTTATCCCTTGAGGAGAAAATTGATAAGATATGGAATGTTGTTATGAAGAGTGGAGAATTCCCTAAATTCTTGACTATTTCAGACTTTGTGAAGGCTATTTCGCCTGTGACTATTGTTAAAAAGAGAAAATAAAATGTGTCTACTGATGTTATTGTTGTTGAGGGTAAGTTGTTGGTTGAGGATTATGCTACTAATAAGGGAGTTGCTAAAGGTTTTGTTTTGAGTAGTGAGGTAAAAAATGGTGGGCCTAGTGTTAGGACTAGAAATATAATGAAAAATTAGGCTGGGGCCTTAGGTATTGAGGTTTCTGATATTGGGGCTAAAGGGAAAAATATTGCTACTAGCGAGATGAAAGCTATTCAAATTCTAAACAATATGTAGTGGTGCTAGCTGGTTTCCTTCTTTTTGGCTATTGTTTAGTTGGTGGTTTGGTGACATTTGGTTGATGGTTGATTAATGTTGTTTCCTTTTTATATCAATTGTTCTTTTTTGTAAAGGATTTCAGGCCCCTTCAAAACTCATTTTTTACCTCTAATCAAGTCAACATCTACATGATCTATCTCAAAATCACCCATCAAATCTATGAATACATTTATGTGTTTAAAGGATAACTCAAAATTGTGCCCTATAAATTTAGGTAAATGTTTCCTAATATCATCAGGAATCTTGTTAGAGAAATGTTTAATACCGCCAAAAAGTAATGGTTTATATCTCTCAATAGAGAAATTCTTTTGATGACATGATTAGAGCTTCATACCTTGCATGATTTTACTTGATGTTCCACAAGGAAATACAAGGGATTGATACATTTCTCTTGTACCCTTACTCAATCTTCAAATATCAACTTCATAGTTGATTGTAAACTGCACCTCATCATGATTTTAAAAAAAACCACAACTTAACTATACTCATGCTTTAGAGATTTCTAAAAGGAAAATTTTAGAGATAAGCATACTTCTTCCATCCAGTTTATATATTACAAATTTCATCTTAGAAGTATGTAAAATAATCGCTACCATTCCCTTCACTAGTTCTTAATTTTCTTAATAGGGAAAAATTTATCTTTTCCACATCTTTAAAAAATGGCTTTCATACAAATTTATTTCTTCTTGCAAACCAAAACAAATGAAAATACCTAAATATATTTGTAGATATTCTAAATTTTCCTTTATTAGGTTCTTTGCATAGAGTGTCCACCTCCTTTGTAGAGGATCAAACTTAAAAAATATGATGTTTCTTTCATTGGTTGATTTCACTTTAAGCTTCCTTAATATTCAACAACTCTTCACTCCATTTTACTAGGGTTTCTCATACAATTTTCACTTGCATAGAGCTCTTCGAATTTGCCACCCAATTTTCATGAGAACAATAGTTTAGAACCTTCATGAATCTATCCACACAAGATGATCTCCTATCAGGGTTTCTTCAAGTAAGTCCTAGTAGAGTCACCATTTTTGTTGGTTATTTTCTTATGAAACTAACTTATTCTTACCATATAACTATCAACTTGACATATTTAAATTATTAGTAAAGGACAAGATTAGCCAACACATGGGAGATTTGATATGTAACCACTTCTCTCCTACACTTTGGGCTCTATGAAACCCAAGAGGGTAATCCTTGACAATGTGTTTATAGATGTCAATGTGTCTATGAATCAAATAAAGAGTAAATATTGTTGGTAAAACAAGGACAAATAGCTAAGAGGGGGGTGAAACAATTGTCACAGAATATTTAAAATTTTCAAAATTTACTTAACTTAATCTCAGATCTGTTGAATGAATAGTAAACCATGAATAATCAACACATTAGAAGAACATATAACACAAATATTTTTACGTGGAAATCCTGTTAGGGGAAAAACCACGGTGGATGTTACTCCACAATATTATACCCTATTAAAATTATAATGAAAGATAATGGGAATGCACATGCATTTAGGCACACTGCCTAGAGCTCACTACTAAAATAAAAGATGCCTCACTACCCAAAAATACACAACAATATGGATTATATCCATGGGGTATGAACTAAGAAAATAGCTTCTACACAAGCTTGATTATAGTTCCAATTAAGCACAAAAAACCTTCTTCACACTTCCTTTAAAATTCTTCTCACTCTACTCTACAATCAAATGAATAGATCAATATTCACACACTTTATATTCTATGGATTTTATTCCCTTCATACACACACTAACTTCACTCAAACAATCACTCTTATATATCCACAACATGAAATTACATCAACAACCTTGTGGGTGAAAAATATAAAACATATTTACAAGGTTGACCCAAATTTACAAATAAATTTGCAATGTGAATCAAACACTGTGGGATAATATTACGATGTGACCTAAAACAATCTCTTTTAGCATGCCAAACATTCAAATTTAAATCTTCAAGGATCCACCACATGTTACAACCATCATGTTAGCCAAGAACATGAAAACCCAAACATACCAAGAAAAATATTCGACCACAAGCACATCGATCAATGTAGATGTACAAAAAGGATATAGAATGATCTAGAAGCATCCAAAAACAAAAAGAACTAATAGAGAATCATCCGCAACAATAGAAATTACTATAATTGAATAAAATTCAATCAGGAACACTGACAGAACACACATAAATACTATTAGAACACAACTATTCATAGCATGATCAAATCTTCACATAGACCTCTGAAACTTCTGGTAGATGAACTAGATACTCTCAGAAATAAACCTTTTAGTCCACAATAACTAATATTTAACATACAAAACAAGACACCTTCTTGATCTTCAATGTTCCACTGGCAACTTGCAACTCTTTAATAATTTTCTCAATATCCCTGACACACATAGCCTTCAATACAATAATGCTAATAGCGTTGACATCAATGACAACAACATATCAACAACACAACCACAACATCAAATAATCTCCCCCTTTGTAAATTATGGTAACACATGATGTGAGAAACACCATCAACATAACTCTCAATCAACACTTACTTCCCCTTAGATTCTGACTCTTCTTCCTTAACCTCTTCTACATGATCTTCTCCCCACAAGACTCTTCTCCCCAAATAGGAAATATTTTTTCACATGACACTTATCCCCCTTTGACATCAATGGAAAAGATAAGCATTATCTTCCCACATACAAGCTTTGAACCACATATTTGCACATCTGACTACTCCCCTTGAGTACTAGCCACGAAAAAATCAATCTAGATCAGAAAATATCTATGAAGCACATGGATTGATGCAAGAAAATGCATCTTTATTTCATATCAGGAGGAGTAATCACCCCTAGCATCCCTCTAAGATACTCAAAAGTATCCTTCAGCAATGGCTTGGTGTAAATTTATGCAATTTTTTCTTTGGTAGGCACTTAATCTAGTTTGACTTCTTTCTCACTTACTTTTTCTCTCAAGAAGTGAAACTTGATTGATATATGCTTGGTCTTAGAGTGTAGAACCATATTATTTGATATGTTAATTACACTTGAGTTATCACAATATATGGAAATAGGTTCATCATATACTTCTCTGATATCTTTCAGCATCTATTTTATCCACATCACTTGAGTACACTTATTTACAACAATATATTGTGCCTCATCAATAGATAGAGAAATGTAATTCTCCTTTTTTCTCAACCAAGGAACTAGCTTCTTCCCTAGGAAGAAGGAAACACCACTAGTACTCTTCCTATCATCTACATCTCCTTCCAAATATGCATCCATATATGTATTCAAAGTAATATCATCATCCTTAGGATACCAAATCCCAAAATCAAATGTCCCTTTTAGGTATCTAAAAATTCTCTTTACAATAGTCACATTAGATTCTTTCAGATCAGCCTAAAATCTAGCAACCATACATACAACATTCATAATGTCTGGTTTGGTATGAGTTAAGTAGAGTAATGAAACAATCATTGACATGTATCTTGTTTGATTTTCCTTACAAGAATCATCATTCTATGTTAACTTGCATCTAGTTACCATGGGAGTACCAATAGGTTTTGAGTCTTCCATGCCAAAATCCTTGAACCACTCTCTCACATATTTGGACTGAGATATGAAGATCCCCTTGTCTAACTGAGTAACTTGCAATCCTAGAAAGAACTTCATCTCTCCAATCATGATCATTTCAATTTCACTCTTCATTTCATCAACAAACTTCATACATAGATTGCCATCTCTTTCAAAAATAATGTCATAAACAAAGACCTCAATAATTAACTCTTTGTCATGATCCAATTTGAAATACAAGTTGTTTTCAATAGTACCTTTATTGAATCCAAGCTTTAATAAGTATTTGTCTAGTCTAAAATACTAGGCTATGGGGGCTTTCTTGAGTCCATATAAAGCTTTCTTCAATCAGAAAACCATGTTTTCCTTATCAATTAGTTGAAATTCGTCCAATTGTTCAATATATACTTCTTCTAGCTCACCATTCAGAAAAGTTCACTTCACATCCATTTGGTGAACTTTATAGTTCTTATATGTAGCATAAGAAAGAAATAATATTATAGATTGAATTCTAGAAAAAAGGGAAAATATTTCTTCAAAATCAATACCTTCCATTTGTGAATACCTTTTATATACTAGTCTTTCTTTATTTTGGACCACTTCACCTTGTTCATTCAGCTTATTCTGAAAGACCCATTTAGTACGAATCACATTTTTATCTTTAGTTTTGGGAACAAGTATCCATGTATTATTCTTTTCAATCTACATTAGTTCTTCCTTCATAGCTTCCATCTAGTGTTCATCATTGCAAGCTTCATTGAAATTTTTAGGCTCTATCTTGGAAATTAGGCAATACTCTTATGCAATCTTTCTTCTAGTTTTCACACCTTTATTCTTGTATCCTAAAATTTTATTTTTAGAATGTTTTAGATTTACATACCTCAGAGTTTTAGGATTCTCTTGAACTTCTAGTTCTCCTGTTCCATCTTTTGCAGTTGCACTTGTCTTTGTTTCCTTACTACCTTGATTTACCAAAATGAATGGAAGTATTTTTACCAAAACATATGGCACAATTTGGAGTTGATTTTATGTTTGAGCATTCTTCCCTTTGTTTGTGTTGTATTCCTAGTCATCTAAATCATATCCATAGTATCTGGATGATTTAGTAGAGTCCTCATCAACACTAAAATTTGCACTCTCGACCATTTTTCTTATTTTTCTGGTAAAGCACTAGTAGGCCTTGATTTTAATAGAGTAACCTAGAAAGATTCATTCATCACTTCTTGCATCAAACTTTTCTATGTCCTCATCTCTCTTGATGTAACACTTGCTTCCAAAGATCTTGAAATATTTAATAGTAGGCTTATAACCAAACCATAATTCAAAATGAGTCTTACCAGAATTACTATTAACATTTACCAAGTTTAAAGTGTACACAACTGTGCTTCTAGCTTCACTCCAATAGATGTGAGGAACATTTACTTCAATCACCATTGTTCTAGAAGCATCCAAAATTGTTTTGTTCTTCCTCTCTACAACACCATTTTGTTGAAGGGTTCAAGGAGTAGATAATTGTCTTATGATTCCATGATCTTCATAGAAAGAATTAAAATCCTTGGAGGTGAACTCACCACCTCTGTCTGACCTTAAGCATTTTATTTTAGACCTTTCTCACTTTTTGGATGTTTCATTTCTTCCTCATACTTGAATATCTTTTTGAAACACTCTCCCAGATCATATCTTTGCTTGTTTCTTCTAGATACAGTAGCCTTAAATGTAGTTTTAGTCTTGGGAACAGATTCACCAAATTCACTCAATTCAAAGGCAACAAGTTTACCAATCAATGTATCTCTTGTCACATTCGTCAATGATTTGGTTTCTTCAATAGCATGAGCCTTTTCTTTGCAAGAGGGAGGCAATGATCTAAGCACTTTAGCCACAATTTCTTCCTCATCCAGAGTACCATTGACACATCTTATACCTATCACTATTTCATTTACTCTTTGCATAAAAGAAGAAATATTTTCATCTTCACCTTTCTTGAAATTTTCATACTTTCCTTTCAAAATCTATAGCTTATCCATCTTCACATGTGCATCTCCTTCATACAAAGTTTATAGCTTCATCCATATCTCATGAGTTGTCTTCAGACCTATCACATTTGTCATTTCTGAATCTATTAGACCACTCAACAAAGCTTCCGTAGCCCTGGCATTATTCTCAGCCCCTTTAATATCATTAGTAGTGGAAGGATCATTCTGAGGAATAACATATGGATTCTTTGAAATCTTCTAGAAGGGTTCACCAATACACCTCAAATGACACTCCATCGTAGCTTTCCACAATGAGTAGTTTGTTCCATCAAATCTAGAACTTTCCTTCTTGTATGATGCCATCTCAGATCACCTCAAGCTTTTAAAATTCTTCAGAGGAACCTTATCTAATACCAATTGTCAGAAAAACAAGGACAAACAACTAAGAGGGGGGGTGAATCAGTTGTCACAAAAATATTTAAACTTTTCAAACTTAACTTAATCTTAGATATGATAAATGAATAGTAAACCATGAACAATAAACACATCAAAAGCACAAAGAACACCAAGATTTTTTATGTGGAAACATTGTTCAGGGAAAAACCATGGTGGATGTTATTCCACAATATTATACCCTATTAAAAGTATAATGAAATATAATGGGAATGCACATGCATTCAAGAACATACCTAGACTTCATTTCTCAAATACAAGAGGGCTCACTATCCACCAATACACAACAATACAGATTAGCTCCATAGGGTAAGAACTAAGAAATAACTTCTACACAAGATTGATTATAGTTCTAGTTAAACACAGAAAACGTTCTTCACACTTCGCTCAAACTTCTTCTCACTTTGCTTTGCAATTGAATGAATAGATCAATATTCATACACTTTCTATTCTCTAGCTTTTTTCCATTCATACAAACACTAACTTCACTCAAACAATCACTCTTATATATCCACAACATGAAATTACATCAACAACCTTGTTGGAAAAAAATATAAAACATATTTACAAGGTTGGCCCAAATTTACAAATAAATTTGCAATGTGAATCAAACACTATCGGCTAATATTATGATATGACCTAAAAAAATATCCTTGAGCATGCCAAACATTCAAATTTAAATCTTCAAGGATCTGCAACATGTTACAACTGTCATGTCAGCCAAGAACATGAAAACCCAAACATACCAAGAAAATCCTTCAACAACGAGCACACCGATCAATGTAGATGTACAACAAGGATAGAGAATGATCTAGAAGCATCCACAAAAAACAATAATTAATATAGAATCATCCAAAAAAACAAAAAAATAGTAGAATCACATAAACTTCAATCAAGAACACTAACAGAACCCATAGAAATACTATTAGAATACAATTGTTCATAGCATGATCAAATATTCATGCGGACCTCTGAAAGTTTTGGTAGATGAAATAGATACTCTCAAGAATAAACACTTTAGTCCACAACAACTAGTCTTCAATGTATAGAACAAGATACCTTCATGATCTTCATTGTTCCACCAGCAACTTGTAACTCTTCCTTCAACAATTTTCTCAATATCCTCAACATATAGAACCTTCAATAAAATAATGCTAATAGTGTTGACATCAATGAAAACCACATATCAGCAACACAACCACAACATACAAAAAATATATGATTCTCCTTAAATTATTTGAAAGACCAAGTAATCTAAAGGTTTGGCTAACCTTCTTGGCATTTCCTAACTCAAACAAGAAAAAATGAAATTCGTTAAATTTTACACAAACCCATAATACAGTTGATAAGTAAGTTGATTTTAATTTTGTGATCAGTTACTGAATTGGTCACCATAATTTCAGTATAATTACTTTAGTAAAACTAGTGCCATATTTTTTGAATAGATTCAAACCTAATTCCCACATGATTAGATAATGATTTTTATACATGACAATACCCAAAGCCTTGAAAATATTGCATTACAGTGTTCCCACTTAACATCTCCAGCATTTACTTCTTACTAACATCCTCTTCAATGACTTATTTCAAACCTACTATTATATTCAATCATTTACACCATTCATTGAATTAATGAGAAAGAATAGAGAAATACATCTAGTGGAAACCAACAGAGACAAATAAGATAGACGTTGATTATATTATTCATAGTTTGTATAACCTAAACATAGGAGAGAAAACTATAGAAACTTTATACCATTTTGATATATATATTATCACTATCATTATCAAAGAACCATATACATATCGGTTGAATTTATCCCTAAAACATATTACTATAGTCATCAGTATCCTTTTCTATCTCTATGTATGACCCCTTCAAATAAAAACTACCTACTGACCTCTCGTGTAATAAATCCCTTTTATAATACAAATGATCAACAAGCATCAGGCTGAATTACACATTCCATTTCACTTTCATTTCAAACTAAATTTCACCAGAATGTGAAATATTCCCCAAATAGTTACAAGCAATCATTTGTAGGATAGGGGAAATCAAAAAGATAAATTCCAAAAATCGTTAGTTAGAGAAGACCTACTAGTCTTTCAAAAGGCGTCACCATCAAATCATCTAAAAAAATGCAAGCTCACACTAAATGAGGAAGTGTCACCATCAACAACAAAGGAAAAAATAAACAAAAACCACATCGCAACAAACCAGTCAAAATAAAACTAGTCAGGACAAAGGACCAAAAATTGAGCACCATCTCAAAAAGGAAATGGGGTGCTACTTTTCCTTGTCATCAGAAAAGTAAGTACACCCACTTGGTGTCCTTATTGAAAGTGGAGTAGCCATCAACACCTCATCATCAAAATCAATCAAATAAGTCATGGCCATGAGATATTGGCAATATCCTAAATTAGTTTCAGTTCCACTATTAGAAGAATCATATGAGAATTCAATAGGATAATGACGATGTCCCACATAAGCCTCGTGATACTTGTTCTTTCTTGCAGATTCCCTCTTAGGAATATCAATTTTCTTCTTTGCACCCTTGACCAATTGCTCTGAGACAATTTTGCTTCTTAGATGATAAGTTCACTTAAGAACACCCCGTGCAGACTTCCTATTCGCTCTTGTTTTCTCCTTTTAAGTGATAGGGACTTTAGGAATATCTGATTCATTATGTAGAAGATCACTATGAGTCTAAATGATATTGAGTCTCCTAGACCATCGAACTGGGTTGATAGATGCACTTACCTTATGCATTCTTGATAGAGTTACTCACCAAATTTCCTTAGGACAAAGATATCACCATCAACATAAAAAATTCTTAGGACAAAGACACCACCATCAACATAAAAAATAGGTAGCTCAAAATTTTCAATTTACTAAGAACACTTCACACACTTATTTTAGACTCTAAATATTCACAAATATTAACAAATGGTGAGAATAACAAGAAACAAATATTCAATAAATAGAGAAATTGGAGAGTGTGTGCATTACTGTTCCAAGAAAGAATTTGTGAGAGATAGAAATCAGCTGCTGTAATTTTGAGCCTTAACCATTGATCATACTTTGAGACAAATCAACATATAATCAATCACAATGATTAATTATGAAAAATTTAAAAGCATGTGCTTGATGCTTCTCTAAAATTAGAAAACTCAAGTGGATAGACATTCACTTAGGATGCACATTAGTCACACAGAACATTTAACAAAACCTTTCATGTCACATTTACCCGCTTGCCCATGGAAATTTATTTACCTACAATTTATCATGGTAAGATAGTTGGGAAAAATCATGATTTAACCTTAGAATATCATCCTATTCTCTGTTTTACTTCAATTTTACCTTATGATGTGTACCAACACCTAACAAATGTGATAGTCACAATCAAAATTATTTCCCAAATCTCAAATGTGTGCCCAATAATTAGTTCTAATTTGGTACGGTTTTTATCTTAGAATAATCTCCGCCAATATTTTAGTATTACTTTATCTCCACTAGAGTCCATCAAAGCCTTTAAAATGTTCCACGTGGTAGTTTCCTTCTTGCTCACTAAGAAATGATAGATACAAGTGGGCTACTCATGGGATGGAGAGGATCAGTTAGGATTGACCTAAGTCACCTATTATCAACCATTGATCTTCATCTTGATAAAGCATACACCATCTCCAAATCCTATCAGATCCCTCCATGGAGTAACAAGTGTCATGATTCCCACTAGCCCATGACATTTTATAAGTACTAAATAAAATCCAGTGAGGTGGCAAGGAGAGGTAGAGATTTTATCACATCACCCAACAACAATCGTATATTTTCTATTGATACCACTTGCTGATCACAAGAAGATATTGGGTCTTCCACATAAAGGAAACACATGTCCAACACCCACTAGCCCAATTAATTAATTCACGTCAATGCATAGAACTGATAGGTGTGAGGGGAATGGTTCATATGAAGACACATGCCATGATTCCATTCATTGACCCTTCTCCAAGTTTTCCCTACTAACCCTTCAAAAGAATAGACCCCACCACCAGATATGATACATGGAAACTACCTACCAGTCCAATCAAATATTTTATCAAAAATAAAACATAGCGGATGTGTGGGGAATGATCGAGATTCATCAATGATGATAAAACAACTAATATATAGCCAAAATATGCACATGCCACTAATGTTAACTTTAAAAGGAGGCCACTACTAGGCCTATGGGAATTTGACCCTTAGGCATGAAAAACTTAAGGCTTAAGGCATTAAATATGAAATTTGACCCCAACCATAGGCAAAAAATTAAGCACTGAAAAGTCATTTGGTGATTGAAAAACCTAGACATAGGGGGTCGGTAAAGATAATGATTCTAACTGCACAAGAGGTAACTTTAATGATCAGAAATCAAGAATATCAAGTCAATACAAAAGTAGAAAACCCAAGGGTTTTAAGACTCAAAGGTTAATTTGGAAGGGTTTTGACAACACAAACCCTAAAGCAATGATGATGAATATAACCCTAAGCCTAAAAAAGGGTCAAAACCAAGTAATAAAAACTCAAAAATGGAACCAAAGACATTTTTGAGGTGGTCCATCAATTCACAATAAGGCTAATTGATCAATTCAAGTTCATTTCAAACATACAAAATTGGAATTAAAAGATATCATTTTTAGGTTTTTTCATAGTCTAATTAGAAAACTATCTTTTTCAAAATCTAAAAAATGTGGTCTCTCCTTTCAATTTTAATTCATTCTTGCATCATGGACATGTGTATGGGTAATATATGTACATCCCTAATGTCTTTGGTAGATGTATCAAGTTGTGTGCTTGGTAATGATCCTAATGGATTAGAACCTAATAATGCTCAATCAACTCCTAATGAATGTCCCCATGAGGTGGAAATATTATTTCAAGATGAAGATAGCATGAAAAAATTGACACAACAATCATTACACAATATTGAGAAAAATGCATCATTTTACCCATCCATGAAGTAACCAATACCACCTATAATTTTATAACTTGATATGTTCAACATTTTAAATCCTAAAATTGAGAAGCCTCAACCATCAATCATTAATGAACTTGGTAACAAGAGAAATAATGATACTCTTCCATCTTATGTACCAATCAAGTTACTAATACACCCATTAACTTAGAGGAGAGTTATGGTCAAGGAATTGATATCTTAAGTAATTAAGGATTTCAAATAATGAATGTGGCCAAAGTCCACAATTTACTAGAAAAAATCCCAAATGAAGATTCCAAAGGACTAGGATATTAATATCCTCCTTCACCTACATCTTCCAAGGAAATAAGTGTACTTCATAATGATCAACCAATGTCGCACAATGATGATAGGATTATCTTAGGTCCTCCTTCAACAAAAAATCAACAAGTCACCCAATTAGAAAATAAATCCAAGCCTTATAATGTTAAATAATTTCCATTTTTGCACAATAGAACCTAGGAAAATGGGGTGATGGATTAAGGTGATTAAGTGCTATCACACCACTTTGAAAGCTATTCCTTTCAAGGATAACCCTAGAGATCTCAATGCAAAAGAGAAGGAGATATTGCAATAGAGTTGTCCTAGGGGATGAAAGTAGACTAATAAGGGGTTCACCACCATGTTTAGACTTGGAAAAGTTAATGAAATGCAAGATGAAACTCTAAACCCTAATTGAATGCAATGTAACACTAAATAACTTGGAAAAGTGAATAAAATAAAATAAAAAACTACAAAATAGAATGTGTGCACCTGGAAACTTGGAAATGGTTGGATGGAGATCTAAAACATTAAAAAATCTAACATTAATTTTGACTAGGACTCATTCACCAAGCTGGGTGAATCAATCCAGAATCTAGAAAACTATGCAGGAAGAAGAATCTATAAATGGGTACTCAAATATGCAAAATCCTAAAAATTTATTTCAAGTAGGACTAATTCTCCAAAAGTGGTGAATAAGTCCTATTGGGATTTTATAAAACTTCAAAGGCTGATCCTTCTCTTCTTTGTTTGCTTTTTCCTTCCTTATTGGTTTTTGGATCTGAATCTTTGATTTGCAACCTATAGTTCTTCTCCAAGTTTCTCCAAGGATTGATGACAACTTTGGAAACTTTGAAATCCTGACAACTTTTCTTCAATCTTTCTCCTTAGGAAATATGCAACCTAGACCTACAAATCACACATAAATGAGAGGGAAAAATGTTGTTGGGTTAGTGGATAGGGGTCTTCCTTGGTTAAACCCCATTTTGGAAATGAATCCTTGAAATTAAATTAAATAGGAATATAGAATGATGAATGAACAAAAGGAAATTGTCTGACTCACCAAATGCTAGCAATAAAGTGTTGCAAATATGCTTGAGATGGCTGCAATGGATGTAGATCTTGACTCTTTCTTGAATGATGTTGATCTTGAATGAAACACTTGCTTGAATCATAACTCAACATCATAATTGTTAGCACAATAACAAACATGATGCATGAAATCCTTGAAATCATGATTGATTCTTGAAGAATGGTCTAAAATGCTTGATAATATACTCTTGAATACTCTTATGAATGCTTCAATAATCTTGTTAACTCTTGATTTCTTGTTAGATTTCTAGGTGAAAGTATGATTGAAAGAACCTTGTATTTATACTCAATTATGCAAGAATTCCTAAAATTACAACACTACAAGCCAACATCAAATGTAGGAGAATAAAATACTACCAGAAATTTGAATTAATTTTGATTTTGGTGCACACAAGACTCATTTTCCCAAGGTGGTGAATGAGTCCCATCAAGCATAATGTATGGGACCAAACACCTAAAGTGCTTAGAAATGTGTGAAAATGGGTTCAGGACCCAAACATCTAGGTGGGACCCAAATGACCAAGGTGGGAAATGATTCCCAAATCACTAAATTTGGGTCACACAAGCCATAAACACTTGAATTATGATTATCTAATGATTGGTGTCAGGATTATCCTTGAAAAGATGTAATAATTGAGGTTTTTGGATGCATACTAGGGACAATTAAAGCACAAGAAACCCAATTATTAATGACAAGCCTAGAAAAGTGTGAAAGTGGGTCACAACACATTACAACAGTCCAAATAAGGCAATATTAAGATTGATTTTGATTAAAAAGAGGTTTATTATGTTCAATGATTTGATAAAACCTTAGAAAAGTGTGAAAGTGTGTTACAACACTTTACAATACTTTAGTAAGTTTCCATTTAAATTGATTAGTTCATAAGGTTCCAAGAGCTAATGTGAATGTGTCAACCACATTACAACACTAAATCAAAGCAACATTAAGCCTAACTCACAAGGAGGGACAAAACAAGCCAAGAAAAGTAGAAGAGATACTTTTCTCGTGACTCCATTTATCCCCCACTTTAGTGAGAAGATAAAATTTCTACAAGTTCACACTAAACTAGAAAAAAATGCACCAAGAGGGGTCCAAGTGCATTAAATGTTAGTAAGATGAGATGGCAATAGTTAAGAGTGGTGATCAAGCCGCTAGGATCAAGATCACATGGCAAACAAACATAGGAACAAAAGAACACACATGAGAATGATATAGAGAAAAACAACAAAGAACAAGAATTCACTATCAAAGATGAAAGAGGGAAAAATTAAAAGTAAAAGAAAGTTTGATCAATCTTTGACTATTTTTTCATCACAATGTGGATTAGATCGAGGTTGTTTGTCTAAAAATTGCATACTCACTCTATGGAAAAAAAATCCTAGTTGTTTGCTAGGTGAGAAATCCAAAAAGGTGAGACACATACACTCATGGATAGTATGCACTCACACACACACAAGTGGCTATGGGAAAAGTCATGCCTTTGTTGGGATTCTTGCTAAATTTGATAAGGAACCATGCAAAAATGGTTTTCAGGCTTTATGAGGCAAGCAAAACTTTGTATGCTCAGTGCTCATGAACAAACAAGATGGTTCCACAAGCATGCAAGTTGTGTTACACAAGGTATCCATATAACTACAAATGAATAATGAAAATAGGGAATTTTCAAAGGAGTCTTGCTTAGTTCATGTGAGGTCTTTAACTTTGGGAACATTGTACCTAATGTCTCCAAGAGAGAACCAATCAAAGAATAGAAAATTCAAAACTTTGGGGATGCAGTGTGTCACATCAAGCCAGTAAGAGGAATGTAATATTCTATGATACATCACGCTCTTGAGGGAAATCACACCCAATTTCATCCATAAAGAAAACAATGAATAAAATAAAATAAGAAGACTTCACCATGAACCATGAAAAAGAAAAATGCAAAATAATAGTATCGATGTATATCTCCACTTTAAAGATTTTTCTAAACACCATGCTATGATAAATTACTTTAAAGTAGAAAATAAAAAATACAAACAATAAAGACATGAGAGATAACATGGAAATACCTATTCCAATCATATGTTTCAAAGTAAAAATACGTCATATAAGAGAAGAGGAAAAGAGAAGGGTTTCCCCCAAAATTAAAACAACAAACACATAAGGGATCTATGGACTTGGGGTCATTATATTGTTGTTGCAATTTTTTTAGAGAGCTCAAAATTTTCATTGTCCCCCAAATATAGATAGAACTAGAAGAATGACACAAAGAGAATAGAGATAAAGGAAAACCTTTTGGGTCAATGTGGAATAGAAATAAATGTATCGACACCTTGGATCATCCCCAAAAGGAAAACAAAAGACAAAAAATAATAATGAAAATTAAAGGAATTTTTTATGGGTCAACATGGAATAGACATGAATGTATCAATGCCTTACATCATCCCCAAAAGGAAAACACAAGAAAAAAGAGAAAAAGTGCAAAGCAAAAGATTTGACATGGAGAAAAATGAAGGTACAAATAGAGGAATGTCAGAAAGAGAGAGAGAACATGAAATAGAACATCATGGGAGATCACATCATGCACACACAATCATAGAAAAGAAAATGAAAAATAAATAATGTAAAATAATAGTAAGGAACATGCGATTCAACCTAAAGAAGGTCATCCACCTCCCAATCTCAATCTTTATAAGTGGAAGGTGCACAAGAAACATAATGTACAATGAAAAATGCATTACTAGTACAAGGCTATCTACTTCTTGCCCCCATTGAGTACAAGAAAAGAATGAGTCGAGATAGGTGATGGGAGAGGTCATGTATTAGTGAGAATAGAATGTTCTAAAACTATTACATGACAAGGGGTGGTCCAAGATAGGCTATGAAATCACTTGATGGAAATTGTTACCATTGAAGTGAATGTTTTTTAGTACTAACTTGAATGCACGACACTCATTGGTATTGTGTCCAAGAGTTTTGTGGCAGAAAAAATGTGGAACTTTTACATCTTTAGGATATAGTATTATTCTATCTTTCATTAGTGGTAATGTTATTAGTTCTTTGTTTAGAAGTAGTGGTAGTTTCCTCTAACTTTTAGGCGGTAAACAAGGAAAATTTAGTTTATGAAATTTTTAGGGCCTCTTGCACTTTCTAGATTCACCAAATTCTTGAATTGAATGTTGAGAAGGAGGACCTAGGGTGATCATATTATCCTTTTCATTGTTATGAATGATTGGTTGTTCTTTAGGAAGGAGGACATTCATATCAAGAGAAGAATCTAACATCACGACACCCTCACTATGAAGACTTAGGTATTCTTGAGCATCACTTATGTTGTGAGAGAGATCTTTATATCTAAAACCCTTCGTGTTTTCATTAGTTAGTAGTTGCTATAGGAGTTGATGAATTTCATAAACTCACTTGTGTTACATCCTTGCTTACTCAATGTGGACATGGAAAAAGTATCCCTTTTTACTTTCTTCAGAATAATTTATGATAAATTGGACTTAATGAGGCCTTGATTTGGTGTTGTGAAGTGTTTTACATGTCCACACTAGGTCTTGGACCCTTGAAAACTAAATAAAATGGATTTATTGATGTCTTGTAAAGGTGTTGTAAATTATTGTGTCTTTCACACTTTTCTAGACTCTTATTAAGAATCCAAGTCTAATGAGCCCATTTTAACATAATTCAATATTATTAAATATATTTAAATACATTATCACATTAATCTAGAAGCCTTGTAAATTAAAATTTACTCTAATCTAGTGTTCTAATGTGTCCTACACATTCACATTGGATGGTCTTCCTTTATAGGCTATATGGACCTCATTTTAATGTTGTAAAGCATTTTTAATTGCACTTTCACATTGAATTTTGTGTTCTAGCCCTAATTACCCTTTAAATCATCATTAATAAGCCCCTATGATCCCATATTGTGCATCTTGAGGAATAATTTGATGAAATAACTGACAAATTCACCATATAAACCTGATTTCTTACTTCCTAGCATTCCATCTAGTAGACTAGCCCCTGTGTGAACCATTTTCCATTAGGGGTGAATTAGTCCCATCTAAGTGGGACCCATTTTCCCTTGATGGAAAATGAGTCCCATTTGATCCATTTTCAAGGTTTAAGTAGGAAAAATTAGGTTTTAAGTTTAATTTTTCTCCATGCTAGATTTAGGGATAAAAGTAACAGGAAAATTAGGTGAATTTCAAATAAATGTAAGCCTCTAAACCCTAATTAATAATAAATTCAAATCATTCATCATTTTTATTCTAGTTTAAGGCAAGAAAGATAAGGTTTTAACATTCTAAGTCATCAAGATAGCTTCCAAGGACATTCAAGGGCAGATTCTTCATTTTGGCTTAATTACCTAGGTATGTGTAGGATCATCATGGAAAAATAGGCCCTTAAGTGGCAAAAAAATTAGAAAAATCACATTTAGGAAACTTGACATAAAAATTTGAATAAGTTATATATATTATTTGAAAAATATGTAAGAATATAATCTATATAAAATTGAATGTAGTTTCTAAATTACCAGGTTTATTTAAAAAAAGAAAAAATCCATTTGATGAAAATTTGAAATTTCAATGCAGTAGTACTTAAATTTTAGGGAAAAAATAAGTAGGTTTTTATCTGACAGCCATAAGAACAATAAAATGATAGTATTTTTTTATAATTATTTTGATATAAGTAGAGGAATCATGTCTAGATGTGATGCATATTTTTTTGTAATTTTTTTCCAAGAAAATATTTAATTATGAATTTTTTGTTACAACTTTTAAAACCTATAAAAACTCATATGTCTAACCACCTTAACTAGCTCAAAACTTCATGAAATTTAATTTATTTATTTTTAATCCTATAGTATGTGAAGCATAGAATGTGACGCATGTTTCAGATTCAATAAATGTGACCATTTGAAAGCTATAAAAAATTTTCAATCAACCTATCAATCATGACTTTAGTTGTAATTCAAATAGAAAATGAATAATAATTATTTATCAAATTAAAAGTATAACATAATTTATATTGGTGGAATGTTGACAATCTCCTTGAAAATCCCTTTTTGTTTCACCAATTTTGGGTTAAAAAATTCGTCAGCCACATACCCTACAAATACCCATCATGATCCTGCACATACCCACCTAAAAGAGGTTTGACCAAGGTAAACCCCTATGCCATAACATCACACATTTCTCCTTCTCTTCTTATGTTTTTTTAGATTTAGATACTTTGAGGGTTTGAAAATCATTGAATATTAGGTTGAATATTTTTTTAAGACATATCCTTGTTGATTAAGGAAAATATTGACAAAAGGTCACATATAGTGCTGAAAATTAGACTTTCAAACGTAGACACCTATCAAGAACTAAAGTGTAGACCAAGGGCTTATGTTTCCATTTTTGAATTTCTATAAATTTAGAAGTGGACTCATTCACCATTAATGGTGAATGAGTCCCATTAATAGGCCTGAAAAAAAGGTTTTCTTCAGTTTTCGATACCCATTTGTCTGAAGTGGGCTTTGGAATAGTTTCCCAAATATGGGACTAATTTTCCTAGAATGGCGAATGAGTCCCAGTAAGCCAAATGTTCAGGATCAACAACATTTCAAAAGTCATTTCTAGTCTCCAAAAATTTCTCAGGTGCACACTTTCCATTTCATAGCTATTTGTTCAGTTTTGTTTACATTTCTAGGTGTTTTTGCATATCACAATGTGTTTTCAAACATCTTGCATTTATTTAGTTTTCATTTAGTTATCAAAATATTTCTTCAATTTTCTATATTTACGATATTTAATTTAGGCATATTGCACCCATCCTTACATTAATCTTCAGTGTTTACATTGCATTTTGTGCCATCTTTCTCCTTTTATGTAAAAACCCTAAAAGTGCAAGAAAGACCCTTGGAAGCCAAAATCTTTGTTCACATTTTGGTGAAACCACCTTTAGACTATTTTATTTTTTAATTTTTGATTCCTTGATCATACTAGAATTATCTTACATTGCATTTTTCATTAGTTGTGTTGCATTCTAGGGTTTCAAATTTTGCATTAGTGAAAGTGCATATAGGTTATTTTTTTGCATCTTAAATCATTAAACATTCCTCAAATTATGCATTTGCATCTTAGGTATGCATCATACGACATAGAAAAGATAAAAATCACTCAAATTTTTTGAAATTTTTGGATAAAATCCCTACTCAGACTCATTCACCACCTTCGGTGAATTATTCCCCTTTCACCCCTGAAACTGTCTTTTACAAAGCTAAAAACCTTGATTTTAAAATTTTGTTTCCTAACCTTACCCATCTATATTATTTGGCTAAGTTTATGTTCTAGCTTAAATTATGTCATTTCATGGATGATCTAGGTGGATCCAAAATACCTAAAAATTTCAGTCTCAAAATTCATCCAAAGAAGCATTAATGCATAGAGCTCGCTAACGCAATCCTAACGCAAATTTAATGGGCTAAAAAAGAGTTCATATGCAAAAGTTATGCTCAATCAAAGGTCCAGTCAAATAGGTGAATCAAGGGTTCAAAAAGGAAAAAAAATGATTGTCTCAAAATGAAATAAAAATGATGCCAAGTCATAATGCTCATCACGCTGATTTTGAAACTATATTTGGTTTCAAAAATGGAGCTTGTATGTGAAAGTTATAGTTGGTCAAAGGTTGGTCAAAATTTTGACTTTGGTTGACTTTGATGACATTAGCAAACTGACATGGCAGGTGGTGACATGGAAGGAGTGGTGAGTTGGCACAAACATGGTGGAAAAAGGAATATGGATTAAACCATATTGTTAAAAGAAAACACGTATGGTTTAAAAATTAAAATATTTTTATGATTTCAAGGAGGATTCGGTGGGATTTTATCCCTTAAAATCCTCTTCCCTTTCCGATAAACCAAGGAGAGGAAATAAATCCCTTAAACTTACATTTCAAAAAATTAACCCCTTTAATCACCTTTCTCATATTTAACAGATTTATTTTAAAGATTATCCAAGGAGATTATTAAGGGGCTTTTAAAAGATATTTTTAAAGATTATAATGTAAGTCCAAAATTTTAACTACCCATAGTTAAAGGGGTTCATTTTTTAATTGTATGGCTTAGAATTATAAAAACCAAAGGGATTAATTTTTGAAAGATTAATTTGTTATACTAACAAGATATTATTGATTTTTATTGTAAAAGGGGGAAATGGTTGGAATTTTTACTTGTATACAAGAGATATGCAATATTTGCAAAATAATATGGTTAAAGCCATATTAGCAAATAAATGTGTATATAAAGGGGTGAATTTTGTAAAGGGGCATGGGAAATTATTTGATCATTCAATCATCAAACTCTCAAACTATCGACCTCCTTCACAGTTATAGTAAGTTTCAAACTATAGCAAGAACCATGAATCACTTGTTCTCTGTACAATTGATTTAGTTAAATTTCCTTTAGAGAGCAATTGTCAAACTTCCCAAGCATTCAAATGGCCACCTTCCAATTCAACAATGTTCTCCACTTAATGGATTACACCTCAATATCCCACCAAGTTTGTTCTCTTCACATTACACCGCACTACCGCTATGTATTCAACAAGCTCACGCAGGGTGGCAGTGTGTCGTGCTACCTCCAAACAAGTTGAGGGATCCCAAGGTATGGTGATAACCGCTCTACCGCGAGACAGTTAATAGGATTCCACGGTATGGTGGTATACACTACAATACCGCTACAGATCTAGTGAACTCCTACAGTATGGTGGTAACCACACTACTACACCCAGCTGAAAGGACATCCATGATATGGTAGTATCCACTACACTATTGCTTCACATCTGAGAGACTCTTGCGGTATGGCAGTAACTGCGCTACTGCACCTCAGTGCAAGGAAACCTGCGGTATGGCAGTAACCGCTCTACCACTCTTCTGTCTCAACCTCCTAGAGGTATATAGGTACAAACGTGAAATGAATACTAAATAATTCTTTGCTACTCAATGATAGAACTAGGGATATACCGGTGAGTTTGAGACACACATTCTCAAAAAAATTAAAAACCCACCAGAAATTTGAAATTATTTTTAGTTTTGTGCCAATGGGGACTCATTCACCCCTAATGTAAAATGGGTCCCACTTAAGGGATTTTAAGTGGGTTTGGAACTTTAGATATTTTAAATGATGTTTATCAAGATTAATTTCAAAAATAAACTAATGCCTGTAAGTGTAAAATATGGCTAATTAAAGCATAATAACGGTTCAAATATTAATGATAAACCTAGAAAAGTGTGAAAGTTTATTACAACACTTTACAACACTTTTAAATAAGGCCTAATAAATGATAAAAATAGGTTATTTAGGTGAAATACATTAACAAGACCCTAGGAAAGTGTGAAAGTGCATTACAACACTTTACAACACTTAAGTAAGGTACCACTTAAGTATTTTTAGTTGAAAAGGGCCCAAGACCTAATGTGAATGTGTTATTCACATTACAACACTAAATCAAGGCACAATTAAGTCAAAATCACAAGGAAGACCCAAACGAGACAAAAAAAGTAGAAGGGTTACTTTTTTGGTGCCCATATTTAGCCCACACTTTAGTGAGAGGATGAACCTACTTCAAACTCACACTAAAGTAGACCAATGCTAGCAATATGGGACAACAACAATCAAGAGGGGTGATAAAGCCCCCAAGATCAAGATCTCATGAAAAACCAACATAAGCACAAAGGGAACATGTATGATATCAAGAAAAATGAAAAGGCACAATCATACAATGCCAAAGATGAAAGAGAGAAAAAGAAAAAAATCAAATCAAGCTTCAATCGTTTGTCCAACACGATGTGGATCAAATCCAGGCTGTTTGTCTGGAAAACACATACTCACTCTAAGGGAAGAAAAACTTTGTATGCTTGGAGCTCATGAACAAATGCGATGGCTCCACAAGAATGCAAATTGTGTTATACAAGGTGGCCATATAACAAATACAAAATGCAACATGCAAAGCATTCTCAAAGGAGTCTTGCTTAGTTCATGTGAGGTCTTTAACTTAGGGAAAATTTTGTCTAATGTCTCCAAGAGAGGTCTAATAAAAGAATAGAACTTAGGGGATGTAGTGTGTCATATCAAACCACCAAGAGGAATGCAATATGCTAATATCGATCACACTCATAAAGGAAATCAAACCTAATGTCATCCACAAATAAACAAACATATTGTATGAAATAAGAAGGTTGCACTAAGAACCAAGAAAAGGAAAACTGCAAAAAGCATAATTTCAATGTATGCCCCCACTTTAAAGGAATTTCTAAACACCATACTATGAGACATTAATTTAAAGTATCAAATGAAAAATTGAAACAAGAAAGAAAGACATGAGAGCCAACCTAAAAATCCCTATGCCAAGTCATCTGTTTCCAAGTAAAGCTACGTCATATGAAGAAAAGGAAAGAAAAAATTAAGTGGTTTCCCCCAAAATGAATACACCAAACACATAAGGGATCTATGGATTTGGGTTCAGTATGTTCTTTGCTACAATTTTTGTTAGAGAGCTTGAAACTATCATCATACCCCAAATAGATAGAACTAGAAGAATGACACATAGATAGTGAAAACAACAAAAAAAACTTTTGGGTCAACATGGAAGAGACATAGGGTATCTCGACACCTTGTGTCATCCCCAAAAGGAAAACACAAGATAAAAGAAAAAGAAAATGAAAAAGAAAATGAAAAGCTTTTGGGTCAACATGAAGGAGACATGAATACATATCAATGCCTTGCGTCATCCCCAAAAGCAAAACACAAGAAAAATAAAATAACTGAAAAATAAAATCCATTTGGGTCAACATGAAAGATACATGAATGTCTCAATGCCTTGCATCATCCCCAAAAGGAAAACACAATAAAAAGAAAAGATAAAAAGAAAAAAGTAATGCATGACACAAAGAAGAATTAAGGTACAAATAGAAGAATGTCACAAAGGGACAGACCATCAAACAAAACATCATGAGGGATCAAATTACACACATGCAAGCATTGAAAAGAATGTCACAAAGGGACAGAACATCAAACAAAACATCATGAGGGATCAAATTACACACATGCAAGCATTGAAAAGAAAAATAAATAAGAAAAAGGAAATGCAAAATACTAGTAAGGAAAATTCCAATCAACTATCGAGCAAGTCATTCGCCTCCCAGTCATGTTCATGTTATGTGAAGGGTGAGAAACTAGGAAAAGGGAGAAGGGAGAGTTTAAAACCAGGACAGGTACTAGGTTCATTACTTTGTATAGGATATTTCTTGTTTAAGCTCATTGAAGATGGACATAATGTGTTTAAGTCATTATGCACCTCTTTTTCAATTTTAGCGATCTCATCATCATCATCCAAATTAATCACAACAAGAGGATGAATGATAATGTCCAATGAAGAGTGTAACTCTTGTTGTGATTGTTGTATTAGATGATTTTGTTTTGGGTGTGGATGAGGGTCATCATGCATTGCTTTGGTCAACTGTGGATTTTTATTTTCTTCGTTTAATTCTTCATGTAACTTGTGAGAAAGGGAACAACGTCTATGCCTACACTCTCTAGCACCTCTATTTATTTTGGTTTTGTTATCAAGCTACATTTGTGGAGGAGTAGGCTAATCAACCATAGGTTTAATTTCTTCCCTAAGTGGAGGAATAGAGGGAACCATAGTAGGTTGTTCATCAACTTTCTCCTTCACCTTGTAAACTTGTATTTGAGAAGGAATGATGGAGTTGCTTTCATTGTCTCCTAGTCTCTTAGACAATGTAGGGGAAGTTATTGGTGTTCGTTGGTCTTGGTTGTTTGGTTCTTGTTTAGGTTGAAGCATGGTTTTTTCTATGATGGGTATGTTGGAGGTAAACATAGACATGTGTTGGAGAGATAATCGTTTGATTAAATGATGCTATGATGAATGCTTAGATAGATTTATCCATTTTATCAGTTTGTTGCATTTAGGCATATTTTCATTGTATTCATATTATTTCAAGTGAACCACCTAGATTTTAGTGTCTTTCTCTCTCCTTTAGGTTAAAAACCCTAATTGAGCAAGAGAGTCAATACCTACCCAAACATCTATGGTTCATTTTGGTGAACCTCTATTTTGAACATTATCTTTGTGATTTACATATGGATTTACATCCTAGGACTCATTGCATTAGCTTTTGCATTATTTTGCATCCTAGGGTTTTCAAAATTACATTAGTGAATATCTCATATAGATTTCATTTTTGCACTTCAAAACATTAAAAATACTAAAATTTTGCATATGTATCCTAGTTTTACATCATAAAAGCATAAAAATCATTTTAAATTTTCTTAAAAATCACAAAAATCACCCCTAGATTCATTGGCCACCCTCGGCGAATTAGTCTAGTTGCACTTTTTGTACCAAAAATTTCTTGTATTTTCACAGTGTTTTCTGCTACTGCATTCCTATTTCAGTTTACAAAATTTATGTTATTTGCATTTCATTATTCCTAGTCTGCATAAAATTTGCATCCATCCCACCTTTCATGGTATTTTTATGAGTGTTTGGTGCCCTATTGATAATTCTTTAGTGAGACGAAGTTCCCGACTCATGGCTTCCCATGATAGCACATTGGTTATGGACCTTGGGTTATCTAGAGCTCCTACTCCTAGTATTGCCAATGGTGCATTAGGAATGGATACTACCACTAGTAAACCTTTTCCTTCCCATACAATGCATGTTGACACACAACCTAATTCCCTTTCGCAAGATAAAGTAGTTAACATTCATGAGGACCTAGCACATTTCCAACATAACTTGTGTCTTGAAAACATTTCAACCACTGCCATTCCTGCTATAGACAACATCCATCGAATGCTTGAAAGTGATTAATGCTTAGAGGTTATGAAACAAATTGTTGAAATATATGGAAAACATGCTTCTTTCACCTCTAGCACATATCAACTAGCCAACACTATTGGGTATGTGCAAGATCGTGATGGGCCAAAAAGTGGCGATATGATGGGTATATGTAGGGTATGTGGCTAACAACTTTATTTTACCCAAAATTGATGAAACAAAAAAAGGTTTTTAAAGCAGATTCTCAACTTTCCACCAATATAAAATATTCTTTACTTTGAATTTGATAAATAATTATTATTCATTTTCTATTTGAATTACGACTAAAGTCATGATTGATAGGCTAATTGAAAAAAATCTATAGCTTTCAAGCAGTTTCACATTTTTTGAATCCAAAACATGCATCACATTCTATGCTTTGCATACTATAGGATTAAAAAAAATGAATTTCATGAAGTTTTGACCAAGTTAAGGTGGTTAGACATACAAGTTTTTAAAAATTCTAAAAGTTCTAATAAAAAATCCTAATTAATTATTTACTTGGAAAAACATTACAAAAAAATATGCATCACATTAGGACATGAGTCCTCTACTTATATCTAAAATCTTATAAAAAAAACATTTAAATTTTATTGTGTTTAGGGTGGTCAGACAAACACCTGCTAGTTATTTTTTCCTTGAAATTTAAGTACTACTGCATTGAAATTTAAAATTTTCACCAAATAGTTTTTTTTTTAAATACACCTAGTAGTTTAGAAACTACATTCAATTTTCTACACATTCTATTTTTACATATTTTTGAAATAATATAGATAACTTATTCAATTTTTTACATCAAGTTTCCTAACTTTGGTTTTTCTAAATTTTTCACCACTTAAGGGCTTGTTTTTTCCATGATGATCCTACACATACACTACATGGTTAGCCAAGGAGGATATCATATTACTCCTTCAATAGTCACATCCATACCCACCTATACCACCCCTCAAGTTACAACAACCATGTAATAGGTTAGTCTTGTGACTCCTTTCTTTGTTATTCCTACTAGCATCCCTATTTCTTTTGTGGCATCAAATGTTCCATCCTCCACCACCTTCACCCCTATTAGTGTCCCCTTCACTTGTCCTAACACTACATACACTCTATCACCATTCTCACTTACACTGACCCTCTCATAATACAACTCTTTCACACTATTTCCTCCATGCAACAACAAATATCCACCATAAACCAAATCTACAATGCACCACCCAAATAATATGTCTATAGTAGTCCATTATCTTTGGAAGTTTTAAGAACATCAATGCCACAAGGAATTGAGATACCTAGGTTTGAGAATTACAGAGGGAAAGGAGACCCTACTAATCATGTCAATGCCTATACTACCTTATGCAGTGATTTTGTCCTTAATGATAAGCTGTTAGCTAAATTGTTTCCTAGGACTTTAAAGGATACTGCCTTGGAGTGATTTTCCTCTTTACCCAATTATTCAATTCATTCATTTAATGACCTTTTTGATGCCTTTATAAGTCATTTCCAAGTCCATATGACTCCCAAAAATACAATGGCTAACTTGATGAGGTGTAAAAAAAATGTGGATGAAAAGGTTACGATTTCATCTCATATTATCAGTCATTGTATGCTCATGTAGATGTTAAGGTTCCTAATTCACATTTCCAAAAGATGTTTGTTGAAAATTTTCAAACTCACATTCAAGATAAATTGGCCACGATTAAATTTACTTCGCTCATGCATTTATGCACAACCCTTTGTGACAATCACAATATGATTAGTAGTCATGATCCAAAATACAATTCTAGTTGGACTGAGAAGTATGAACAAAGAAACCAAAACAATTCACATAAATTTAGAAAACCAAACAAAGGCTTCTTATAGTTCAATCCCCCTCCTCCACAAAAAACTCAACCCATCAGTAACCAAGTTGCAACTATTAAAATAGCAGTGCCCTTTACCTATGGGGGCTCGAAGAGACAATTTACCCCTTTACTTGATACTCTCCATAACACAATGGATCAAATTCTACAAAAATAGATGATCAATTTTCCTATAATTAAACCACTTGATCCTACAAAGCCTTTACCCCCACCTTTAAACCTAACACTTATTGTCATTTTCATCACCAAAATGGACATGACATAGTACAATGCAAGAATATCAAGCACCTAGTGCCAAACCTCATTGATTTGGCCGTCTATCCATTGTGGGTGTTAATGATTAGGGAATAAGTCTGTCGCCACCCCCAATCAGAATTTGTAAATTTTTACCAACCCCATGCCTAAGCACAATGTTTCATTTTAAAAGCTAGTAAGCCTTCAAACTTTGATGTGATTATTTTCAAAGAACAACATGCTCTTTCTCCAAATTTTACCCATGTTAATCCTATGGATGAAATGATGGGTACGATAGACATTATCCATCATAAGGGCCCAACTAAAAAATCTCTTCATATTACTTTTTATTCTCACAATATACTTAAAAAATTTCTCGATGGTCCTCTTTACATAGTCGTCTACATCTATGATAGTCCCACCAATAGGAAATTAATAGATCCCACCTATGGTGAGAATGTGATCACATAGTAATTTCTAGTATTACATGATCTTTATCAAGATGATTATGAAAAACCAAGAGCATAGATTAGAACACATACTAATTTTGTGTCCCCTACGATTGGCTTGACTGTACTCCCATTATAGATAGGACCTAAAATTTTGGATGTAACATTCTCTATCATTCCACAGTCAAATCAGTTTCATCTACAATTAGGTCATCCTTGGATTCACTTGATGAAAGTTGTCCCTTCAGTTGTTCACAAATGTTTGGAGTTTTCGTTTGACAATGAGATATTTATTGTACATCATAGTGGCTTTAATCCATTATCATCCAAAGGAAATTTTTCCTTGGAAGCCTTTTGGCCTAAACTTATGGAACCATCTCCCCTCGTAGAGACTTCCTTTTCATTTCCTATCAAAAGTTCAAAGCCAAACGCATAGCCAAATTATCTCTTCAGAACATGTCCCCATCCACTTTTGACATTCCTATCCCAGATGAGAAAATTCTTTAACCTAAATCTAAAGCTAAACAAACATTACAAACTTTAGAAAAACCAACAATAAACACTTCACCTTCATCATCTAAATTCCCAAGAGATAATGAAACCAAATCTGTCATGCCTCCTCACATTAAACAAGTTTATTAAGAAAAAGAGAAAGTAATTGACCCACCTCCTTTTGTTCCTCCCCCTTGTGAATAAAAGGATCCTATAGTGGATCAACCCACTCTTACACCTAAACAACTTTAAAATAGAATTAAAATAATCCAAGGTGTTAGGGAGCATATGTGTCGTCATCATCTCCTTGCTCATCAATTACAAACTAAAGAAAACAAAGAACATCAACATCCTCCTTTGAAAAAATAACTACCTGAAAACCCTCCTCCCCAATCACAACAAAATGATCCAATACAACAACCAAAAATCCTGATACACCTTTCAATGGAAATTACCATTTGTCCTCCTATTGTGATCAACTTAGATGACGATGAGGAAACAACAAAAAATGACAACGAGATACATGATGAATTAAATACATTGTTTTCCTCCTCTATCAACTTCACCTAGCACTTGTACCTCTCGCCAGTTGTTCACCTTCCAACCATGATTGGGAGGCAGATGAATTTTTAGATGGTTGAATTTCATTTTCCTTACTAGGGTATGTGTAGGATCATCATGGAAAAAACAAGCCCTTAAGTGGCAAAAAATCAAAAAAATTAGAGTTAGGCAACTTGACATAAAAATTTGAATAAGTTATCTATATTATTTCAAAAATATGTAAGAATATAATCTATAGAAAATTGAGTGTAGTTTCTAAACTACTAGTTTAAAAAAAAAAATAGAAATCTATTTGGTGAAAATTTGAAATTTCAATGTACTAGTACCTAAATTTCAGGGAAAAAATAAGAAGTAGGTGTCTGTCTAACCACCCTAACCACAATAAAATGATAATATTTTTTAAATAATATTTTAGATATAAGTAGAGGACTCATGTCCCGATGTGATTCATATTTTCTTGTAATTTTTTTCCAAGTAAATAATTAATTATGAATTTTTATTACAACTTTTGAAAATATAATAAACTCTTCTAAACACCTTAACTTGGTCAAAACTTCATGAAATTCAATTTTTATTTTTCTAATCCTATAGTATATGAAGCATAGAATGTGACGCATGTTTTGGATTCAAAAAATGTGATACTGTTTGAAAGCTATATATGTTTTTCAATCAGTCTATCAATTAGGACTTTAGTTGTAATTTGAATAGAAAATGAATAATAATTGCTTATTAAATTCAAAGTAAAGCATAATTTATATTGGTGGAAAGTTGAGAATCTCCTTTAAAAACACTTTTCATTTCATCAATTTTGGGTAAAAAACAAGTCGTCAGCCACATACCCATCATATTGCCACTTTTTGGCCCATCATCATCTTGCACATACCCACTAGCCTTTTTACATTTTCATTTTTTTCCCTTTTCTTTGATTGCATGTGCATCCCGTATACTATGTGTTTAATTTTCTCTCTTTGTGCAAATTTTTCTATTTGTACCTTCATTCTTCTATATGTCGTGCTTTGTTTTTGCTTCTTTTTTTACCTTTTATTTTTTGTTTTCATTTTGGGGATGACACAAAGCATTGAGATGCCCTATGTCTCTTCCATTTTTACCCACAAAGTACCATTTTCTTTTTATTTTTCTTTTCTTTTGTTTTCCTTTTGGAGATGATGCAAGGAATTGAGACCATAATGGCTCTCTCATGTTGACCTAAATTTTTTTTCTTTTCTTTCTCCAATTTCATTTTATTTCCACTTGTGTCTTCCTTTTGGGGATGATGCAAAGTGTTGAGACCATAATGTCTCATCCATGTTGACCCAAAATGGATCTTTCTTTTTCTTTATTTTTTTTCTCTCTTTGTGTCATTCTTCCAGTTCTATATATTGGGGGAATGATGATAGATCTGAGCTCTTAAAAAAAACATTGAAGAAAAAAACATACTAACCCAAAATCCATAGATCCCTTATGTGTTTTGTGTTTTCCTTCTTGGGGTAAACCCTCTATCCTTTTCTTTTTCTGTTTCTCTCACATGATGTAGCCTTACTTGAAAACATATGACTTGGCATAGGGGCTTTTCAAGTTGGCTCTCGTTTCTTCTTTTTTTTTGCATTTTTCATTTACTACTTTAAAGTAATTTCTCACAGAACGGTGTGTAGTAATTCCATTAAAGTGGGGGAATACATTGACATTATTCATTTGTATTTTTCCTTTTCCTAGTTCTTAGTGCAACCTTGTTACTTCAGATGATGTTTTTGTCACTTTGTGGATGACATTGGGTGTGGTTTCCTTCATAAGCATGATCTATCTTAGCACATTACATTCCTCTTAGTGGCTTGATGCAACACACTACATCCCCTAAGTTGTGAATATTCTATTCTTTGATTGGTCCTCTATTGGAGACATTAGACACAATTTTTCCTAAGTGATAGACCTAGCATGAACTAAACAAGACTCCTTTGAACATATTTTTCATTTTACTTTTTTGCATTCATATGGCCACCTTGCATAACATAGCTTCAATGCTTGTGGTTCCATCCTATTTGTTCACGAGTTCTAAGCTTACGAAGCTTTTCTTTTCTTATGAAGCACGAACTAACATTTTGTCTTTTCCTTTGTGGTGCTTTATTACAGTTATCAGGAGGTATAGCTTTGATATGGTTGAGAGGGAAGCCCATTCTGAGACATGAATTTCCCCATAACCACTTGTGTGTTTGTGAGTACATACCAACCGAGTGTATGTTTCTCACCCTTTGGGCCTTCTCACATGGTGGAATGTCATGAGTTTTGTCACCCTAGAGTGAGTATGCATTTTTTTTTTTGGACAAACAACCTATATCTAATCGACATCTAGCTAGAAAAATAATCGAATCTTGATCCAACCTTTTCTTTTTCTCTTTCATATGAGTGTTCCTTTGTTCTTACGTTTAGTTTGTCATGGGATCTTTATCTTGGGGGCTTGATAGTCCCTCTTGATCATTGTAGTCTCATCTTGCTAGCATAAGTGCATTTGGATCCCTCTCAATGTAGATGGATACATTAGTGTGAGTTTGAAGTAATTTCATCCTCTCACTAAAGTTGGGGCTAAATGTGCCATAGAAAAATGGATCGTTGGACATTTTCATGGTCATTTAGGTTTTTTTCCTGTGATGCTTAGCCTATTTTGCTTAGATTTATAGTTGTAATGTGACTTATACACTCACATTAGGTCTTGAATATTCAAATTATTAAGAATTTATGATGTCTTGTGAAGGTGTTGATGGAACTCTCAAATTTTGTAAATTTGAAGTACCCATTTCAAAATTTTGCCTTTGCACTCTTAGAGGTGCACCTGAAGAATCTACCTAAGTGACCTACTTTGGAGGGTCATAATTTGGTTCATGTTGATTTTCATGAAAAAAATCATTTGTGGACCCATTCATATGGCATGTGTGAACGTACATGCCAATTTTTAGCTTCGCATGATGAGTTTTGTCAAGGTTTTGAAAAGTGAAGCTGGAGGGTTTTGGAACTTCTCTGTTGTTTGCACACTTTTAGTTTTGTAAAGTAGCCTCCTGTTCAAGCTTGTATTTTGCAACCAGATGATTTTCAAGTCAAAAGGATTATTTATCTCAATTCTCCATACCAAAATGAACTCCCCTGTTAGGTTTTAGAACCTCGTGATCTTATTTGCTATTTTTACAAGGTCAAAACCAAATGCAATTTGTTTAATTTTGCACCTACACTTTCTGAAACTTTTTAGGATGGTCAAATTTGACCTTTATTATATTTTGATGAATGATTATTCAAGAAAATTCCTCTTTCACACATCCTAACTATACCAAAATGATCCACTGTGTCCAGTGGTAGCTTCCCAGGAGTTGATTTGGCTTTTTTCAATGATGTGATTTGGTCAGTTTTAATTGGTTTTGAACAGGCTATTGTTGTAGAAAGTTCAACTAGGCAACTTCGATATTTAATAACTTTCACCTCGTGATATGTTTCACCGATTCATCTTTTATACTCCATTCTTGGACCAAATTTCTACATACCTACAATTTTTCATGGCTTCAGAAGGTCGTTTGACCAATTTCCCCAGGTGATTCTAGGGCCAACTTGGCCAGTTTCACCATTCTACAGAAAGGCCAGAAAGCAAGTATTAATGGCAACCTAGTTTGAATTTTCATGCCAGATTAATTCAAAAAACAATATTGATTCAATTGAGCATAAAATTTGTTTGAAAATTATTTTTTTTTAGTTGGGCCCACATGGGGACCTGACATTCTTTACACATTTGTGAATTTCTAAGAGTTAATTTGGGGTAATTACTTCAAGTAAATTGATTTGAAGAAATCAAAATATGGGGATGGACAATTATAACTTCCTTGAAAGGTTTGAATATGGAGTAAGTTTTATCTTTAATTCTAGTGTGAGGTTTAAAAGATTAGCACAAGTGAAGTCTCATAAAACAACTTTTTAGTACGAAATAGGGTAGTTATATAGCAATCTTATGTTAATGTTCATTATAATAGTGCTATCAAATGAATAGTAATATTGAACAAGGGAAAAATTTATCTTAGAAATGCAATAATTAAAATTTTTATGTTAACAATGAATGTATTCACAAATTGAGATGATGTTTTATTTGGGCCACCATGGGATAAATTCATAACATTGTTCAAATCCTCGCTTGGTTGCTTAAGCATTTATATGATACTGAAAAAGGGAAAAAATTCATTAGTTTGTTCACATATTGGGGACATACTTTTCCAATTCCTAGCAGATGATTCATTCAAGTTCAAAATTATTTGTCAATTAATTGATACAATTTAGTTGGAATTTGCAAGCTCTTTTGAGTCAAGAGTATGAAATGCTAATGTGGAAAAGCGAGCAATAAAACCATTGGTTGAAATGTTCAGTGTAAGATTTGATAAATAGCTACGAGCTACAAATGGTTCACTCATCAAGCTTTTGTATCAAATTTCTTCAAAGCACCTTATTTACAAACTGAAGGGGACACCATTATTGAGTGCAGACACACAAAATGAAATTATGAAAAGTCTTTAGAAACTAGAAAGAAAATGAAATTAGTAGATTGTCTGCGCCTTGAATGGAGAAGGCCCAAAGGTATGGACATCGAATAAAATGCATAGGATAGATATTTTGTAAGAATTTTCTACATAGCATGATGAGAGAACAAATTTTGTTTCTTCCACAAGAAGAGGGATCTATACACTTGCAGAATTTATGCCATAAAGGATTTGTTGAAACGGCTCTAACCATGGAGGAATTTTGGCATGTAAACTTTGGAATGGTTTTACCTATGGCTCCATGTCAGGCTATGGATTTTGTTGTTGAAGAAGGCACTACCAGCTAGCTTAGAGTTGTCTATGAGGAAGATGGTGCTGCCATTGCAATGGAGGAACCAACAAGAAGTAATGTATTACACGAGAAGAAGTTGTAGAGTGAGCGTGAAAAAAAGAAATTAGGGAAAACGAAGGAGGAAATGAAAAAATTAACATCAGAGAAAGAGAGGATGTAAATTGTAAGCTCTTTAACTCCTACAAGATCAACAAAATATTGCCACATGGCTTAGGTAGGTCCACATTGAAAGGAAACTTAAAGCTAACATTTGGTGGTGTATTGAGATAAGGCCCAATAAAATATTGTTTCTTTTAAAAAAAGGCCTTCTACCATTTAAGCCAAAGCTTTAAATGAAGTTCACTGTAGAATTTTATTTTCCCCATTATGTTTTCTAAAGCTTTCATTATTTAAAGAAAACAATAAAGGTGAGCCCGTGTAGAGTGAAGAGCAGATAATAAGCAAAGTTTCACGAAAAAAGTACTTTAATATTTTCATTTTTAAAAAGAGCGTTACTTTTTAATATAAAGTGAAGGTAAAAAGTGGGCTATTAAATATTTGGAAAGAAAGTATTTTCTATGCTAGGAGTGTAAACTGAAATGCATATTACACAGGTAAAATTTGATTGCTTTCTATGGTGAGAGGGAAGGTAAAATGAAAAGTGAAAGGAAGAAGGATTTAAATGACATGGGAAGAATGGTGTGCATAAGGAAATATTTTAATATAAAAGTGACTATGTGCTATGCCACAAACATGAAATGATTTTCAATACAACAAAACCGTTGAAAGGATTTCATGGGAGTTTTCATGGGAAAGGATGGATTTTCACTGCTAGGTGAATGAAGTGAGCTTCTCCACATGGGAAATTTTTTTGTTGCTGAACAACTTGGAGTAAAGGAAGAATTGGAGGCAAAATTTGTTTCAAGGAAGAGAGATATAAGAAGCTTTGAATTTTTGTTAATCAACGGGAATGGAGCTGCCATATGGAATTTACATATCTTCTTCTAGAGCTTCTCATTCTTCTATTTCTTCTCTTCTTTTCACATTGTAAAGGGGTTTAAATTCTTGTGTGGGGCTGGGTAGATAGAAAATTTTGAGTTCAAGTCATGAATTGAGTTTGTAAAGCTGTAGTTGTTGATTTCATGAGTAAATATCAACTAGTTTGTGTAAATAAATCATGAATTTCTTCAAATTGTCTCTAGATTTGTACACATTTAGTCATGAATTCAATAATACAAAGTATCTTTGGATTTTTCACCTCAATTTATTTGAGATTATTTTATTTGTTTATGGTTATGTTTCAATGAAATGGTTAAAATACTTTGAGCAAATGATTGTGATTTTAAGTGCACAGTTTGGATCTGATAAGGAGAATTTAATTGAAAATAGAAGAGGATCTGTTGATGTAATACATTAACAGTTGTAAATCAACTGGTTGAAGTTTGTTCGCTGATGAATTCGTCTTATGAATTTTACTCCATGGCACATAATTAGGTACTAGTATGTTATTCAGCTTTGTACATTCTCATAAACAATTTTAAATTCAAAATTAATTTTAAATCCCTATTGTTTGGTTGAATTTTAGTTTTGTGTTCAGCTTCCCAATTACTGAGTAAGTATTCATATACAAATAATTTATCCAAATTTGAAGTTGTTAGTACTTTCTTGGGTGTAATTGAGTTGGGAATTATCTATTATAAAAAGCAATGTCTATGTATGAATGAATTAAGTCTTTAGGAATTGTATAGGTTGACCCACCTTGGTCCTACAGAGCCAGAAGTGTAGAAGATCTTAGTATTCGACAGAATCTTGTTAGTTGGACAAATCCACCATTGAGTCTGATAATTAGAAAGTGGCTAGTCTATATGATTCATTGGATTGTTCGATTTGGAACACCAACAAAATGGCAACTCTATTGGGGAGAGAAATTTGAATCTCCAATTTTAGATTGTTTAATTACAGAGTCATACCATTTGCATAGAATACTATTATTTTCTATTTTGTGTTTGGTTCAAATATTGAAGGATTTCAAACCTGGAGAAAGAATTTGTTGTAGTGAACCTGAGGATTTCATGATTTGTGTTGCTCTGCTAGTGAAAGGAACTCAAAAATAAATCTAAATGTGAAATAAATTCATACTTCTTGAAGTTCAATCCTCTAAGAAGAGAGGTGGTGACTCTGTCAGAAGAACCTATTGAAGAGGTGACTCTAATTCCAGATCTACAATATTTCCAGAATAATTTGGAGTAGCTGCAACATATCTAGGTATTTCTCATTTTCTAGTCTTCAAAAAAGATAAATATGTATATGAAAATCACATTTGAAATCATAGAAAACTTTGGTTCCCTTATTTAGTGAAATTGAGAATTGTAATCAAGGGAGATTGAATATTGTAATTGAATAGTTGTAGAAGGAATAATTTTCATTTGTAAAATGTGATGAGGGCGCTGCCCGAGACATAGAAAGTAACCCACAAACAAGAGAATAATTTTATTATTTAGAAAATGGAGCTTCTTACATGCAGAGGATCTTAGGGCCCCAAGTTCTACAACACATGCAAGTTACAGAAAGCTATAGAATAACCCTTTCGCAATATGTGAGCTTGTCCCCAAAAAGCTACCCAAAAATTAGAAACCCACCCATAAATAGAGCTCCTCTTTAGTTTGGAGCCAAAACAAATTCAAATTTGAGTTTAGGCAGCTTGGTGCCAAAATTACAACTTGAAGTTCAAATTTCAAAAGAACATTTGCAATTGTATCTTCTAGAAAGTGCGCCAACTTCCCGGGGCCATAACTTTTGATCCTGGACTCGATTCGCAACCGTTTGAACCGTTGGAAAGGTCTGAAGTCAATAACGCACTTAAAATTTTCTATGCTGATTTTAGAATGTTTCGGGGCCATTCTAGGAAATCTAAGTGCCTCAAATCTAACTCAGAAGATTTTCAGGTGCAAATCTAAGAAACTAAAACTGCAATATCTTTCAACCCAGGAATAGAAAATAAAAATCATAAATTGAGAATTTCATTATGACGAAAAGGGTATCCAAAAATGTAAAAACATCTAAAAATTGAGAAACTTGAAATTTAACTATTTTTGGGTGATGCAAGATTTCCCTTCAACCACTGGATGCTCTTGCATCAGACACGCAGGGTAATTTGAGAAGTGACCCCATCACGTCTCAGATGGTTGAGGAAAACCCAACTGGTCAACCACTACCTTAGATAGCCAGGATAAATCTTCTATAGGCCTTCCTCTCCATTTCACCATATATTCTTCATACTGCCTATTTATGGTACTCCTTCCCACACGACTATCCAAGATTGCTTCAATCTCCTCCCTTTATGAAGTAGGTGCTAGAATTCCATACTGCCCTATTGTTGGTGCTTCCTCCATTCCACCTTCATGATACTCTGTCAAATCTGAAATGTTGAACATAGGGGAAATGATAATTCCATTAGGCAACTCTACCTCATATGCATTCCCTGAATCATGCTTCTTCAAAATCTTACAGGGACTGAATTTCTTCATCTTCAATTTGTTATAGGTTCCCACAGGAAACCTTTCTTTCCTCAAGTGGACCATTACTTCATCACTAATCTGAAACTCCTTATTCCTCCTTTTCTGATCTGCCTTAGCCTTATATTGCATATTCATTTTATTAATGTGTTCTTGTACCTTCTCATGTATATTCTTAATGTGCTCTGCAAAATCTTTAGCTTTAGCACTTATTTTCTGCTCTTGGTCCATCTTCCTCAATTCTGGAGCTGTTCTGGGGCTACCTCCATACACAATCTGGAATGGTGATCTACCAGTGCTTCTGTTGACAGAATTGTTGTAAGAAAATTCTGCCTAGGGTAAGATCAAGTCCCATCCCTTAGGTTTATCTCCTACCAAATATCTTAGTAGGTTACCCAGACTCCTATTAACAACCTTTGTCTGCCCATCTGTTTATGGATGGTGTGCAAAACTGAACTTTAGCTCTATCTTCAGCTTCTTCCACAAGGTCCTCCAAAAGTACCCCAAGAATTTGGTGTCACAATTTGAAATAATACTCTTTGGAAAACCATGTAACCTCACCACCTCTTTGAAGAACAAGTCAGTAATGTGGACTACATCATGGGTCTTTGACATGGAATGAAATGTGCCATCTTTGAAAACCTATCAACCACCACAAAGACTGAATCATTCCCTTGTTGTGTCCTTGGCAAACCAAGAACAAAGTCCATACTTATATCCTCCCATGGCCTCTCTGGTACATGTAAGGGCTGATATAAGCATGTATTTTGGCTCACTCCTTTAGCCATCTGACATACCCTACAACTTTGTACAAACTTCTTCACATCCTGTGACAACTGAGGCCAATAATAATAATCACTGATAATGGCAATGGTCTTATCTTGACCAAAATGTCCTGCCATTCCTCCACTATGCTTCTCCTTTATCAGGTACTCCCTCATGGAACTCCTCAAGATACATAATTGACTTCCCTTAAATAACATGCCATCTTGGATTATGAAATCCAGCCACCTTGTCCTGTCCATTGTAACAGGTTCCTTGCAAGCTTTCCAAGCCTCTGTAAAATCAAGATCTTCTGCATACATTGTCCTGAGTTCATTGAACCCAACCACTTCAATCTAGATCTTTGTCATCAATGTATGCCTCCTACTTAAGGCATCTGCAACCCTATTTGACTTCCCACTCCTATGTTTTAAAACAAAGGTATAACTCTGCAAAAAATCTACCCATTTCATATGCCTCTGAATTTTTCCTGACTATTTAGGTACGCAAGGCCTGATGATGAGTATATATAACAAATTCCTTCAGAAAAAAATAATGTCTCCATTTCTTTAATGCTTGAACTATTGTGAAATTCTTGATCATATACATAATACTTTCTCGGCATCATTTAAATTTTCACCCAAAATAGGCAATGGGCTTACCTTCTTGGCTCACCGCCCAATGGCACAACCACTGCATCACAATCCACCCGAAACGCCTTTGTTAAAACTGAGGGCTAGAATAGGGTTGCTCCTCACACCTTCTACTTCCAACAGTTCAAACCTTTTTTTCAGTTCCAAAGGTCTAATTTTGAATTCTTTTCTATCCCCACCATTGTTACAAATGGGGGTCCACAACACTACCTAAGTTTCTAATGAAATTTCTATAAAACTAGCCAAACCATGGGAAAGATCTCACTCTTTAGCAGTTTTGGGTAGCCATTCCACAGCCTTCACCTTCTCTGGGTCCATCTTGAGACCTTCTGCTGAGACAACAAACCCCAAGTACACTAACTCCCTCTTCACAAAAATGCACTTCTTCAGATTAATCAACAATTTTTCTTCTCTTAACTTTTCAAAGGCTCTCTGAATATGCATCAGATGCTCATCCAACGTCTTACTGAAAATCAAAATATCATCTAAATACACAATAACAAAACTTCCCAGAAATTCTTTTAGTACCTCATTCATGAGCAGCATGAATGTGCTTGGTGCATTGGTTAGCCCAAAAGGAATGACTAACCACTCATACAGGCCCTCTTTGGTCTTGAAGGTAGTCTTCCATTCATCTCCCTCTCGAATCTGGATTTGGTGATATCCACTCTTTAGATCAATCTTTGTGAAGTACTGAGCTCCACTCAAATAGTCCATTAGGTCATCCATCCTTGGTAGGGGAAATCTATACTTGATTGTTATCTTGTTCATGGCTCAGGAATATGTACACATCCTCCACTCCCCATCCTTCTTTGGTGCTTGTACCGCAAGTACTGCACATGGACTCAAACTCTCCCATATCAAACCCTTTCTCAACAACTCTTGAACTTGTCTGTTCAACTCCTCATTTTCTGCTGGAGTCATTTTATGAGTTGTCTTATTTGGCAAACTAGTTCTAGGAATCAAGTCAATCTAATGACTGATCTTCCTTATTGGTGGTAAACCGTCAGGTACATTATCAGAAACAATATCCTGAAACTCATCCAACATCCCAAAAAATTCTTCTGGAACCTTTTCACTATCCTCCTTACTCACTCTATGAATCAATGCATAACACACACGCTCATGCTTCATACCTTCTAAAAATTTTCTTCCATCTACATAACAAATTCTAGCACTACTGCATACCTTTTCTTCGGTCTCCTTCAGAGGTTTCAACTTGTGACGAACCCCATCCTTTGTCAAGGAATAAGTGTTTACATGGCTATCATGTATAGCTCGCCTATTGAATTGCCAGAGCCTCCCCAACAACATGTGACATGCATCCATGGGGATGATATCACAGAGTACCTCATCATGGTAGCTCCTGATCTTGAACTTTACTAGGCACTGCTCATTGACCAAAATTTTGTGGTCTTTTTGCAACTAGGAAATCCGATACAGATGCGAGTGCCTTTCCCTCTCCAGCTTCAACTTTGTGACCATCTCCTCTGACACTAGATTATCAGTGCTCCCACCATCAATAATGACATCACAACATTTTCCTTCACACTTGCACCTTGTGCGAAATAGATTCTTCATTTGTTGTAGTTCCTTTTCCTCAGTCACTAGGGCTCTCCTAATCACTAGGGCTTCTCCCCTTTTAGCATCATCTGAATGTTCAGATTGGGCCTCCTCATCTGCATGCGCAACCCTTCCATGACCTTCTGGCCTTTTGTCTACCCTTCCTTGGTGTTGTGGACATTCATAGGCTCGATGTCTCTCCTTTACCTCATTAATCGGAAACATCGCCTTACCGCAAACCACCTCTTCTAGATCCTTGTCCATTCCTCGTCCTCTACCTCTTTTTGATCACCAATCGCTTTGATCACGGGCTTTGTGCTGTCATTCCTTTTCGCATAGTACCCACACCTTCACTTTTCATCATTTCAGCTTCCCAGCGTCTTCCACCGCCTTCCTCGCTGACCTCCCATCCTGTTTGCCATCAAATCTTTTGTTCAGCTTCTTCCACCTTCAGCAGCAAACTAATACACATTCCCAATGGTGGTCATTCCGGTCAGGCTTAACTCCTCCGGTCGCTTGGTCGTAACCCATTAAGATATCAGACTACCTTCTCCTTATTGGCCTCTGTGTGACCCATTCTGATGATTATCTTGTGAAAATCTTTAGTATATTCTTTCACAGATCTGCTTCCTTGCTTCAACCCTTGCAATTTCTTCAACAGATCTAACTCGTAGTCCACTAGTATGAATTGCTTCTTCAGTTTCTCTACCATGCAATCCCATCTAGTGATCTTTGCTTTTCCTCTTCGATTTCTTTCCAACTAGACCTCTTTCCACCAAATACTGGCATGGCCCTTCAGCTTCATTTTCAAAAACTTAATATGATCTAGGTCCTCTATTTCCCCATACTCAAAATATTCTTCTAGCTCATTCATCTAGTCGATCAGCTCTTCCGGGTTCAAACTTTCAAAATAACTGGGGACTTCTACTCTAGGTCTTTTCCCGATCTTCGAAATGGCCCTTATTAGCCACATTTGGTCTTGATCAATTTCTTCTTATTCCTCTTGTACATTTGATCCTTCTTCCTCTCCTTCATCCTCGCTTTCCTCCCTCAGGTTTAACCCTCTTCTCAACTGCTCTTGTAACGCATCAATCTGTGTCTGGAGGGCTACCAGTGCATCTCTTCCACCAGCATTTCTGTCGCTTCGATGACCTCTGGCACCACCATGCCTACCAAGCATCATTCTTGGAGGCATCTTTCTTGACCTCGACCCACAACCACGGTCCTGGTGTGAACTACCTCACAATCGGCAATCTGTCCACATGCTCAAGAAAACCTCACTCTGATACCACTTGATGAGGGCGCTGCCCGAGACATAGAAAATAACCCACAAACAAAAGAATAATTTTATTATTCAGAAAATGGAGTTTCTTACATGTAGAGGATCTCAGGTCCCCAAGTTCTACAACACATGCAAGTTATAGAAAGCTACAGAATAACCCTTTCGCAATATGCGAGCTTGTCCCCAAAAAGCTACCCAAAAATTAGAAACCCGCCCATAAATAGAGCTCCTCTTTAGTTTAGAGCCAAAACAACAGTCAAATTTTAGTTTAGGTGGTTTGGCGCCAAAAATTACAACTTGAATTTCAAATTTCAAAAGAACATTTGCAATTGTATCTTCTAGAAAGTGCACCAACTTCCCGGGGCCATAACTTTTGATCCGGGACTCCGATTCGCGAACCATTTGAACCTTTGGAAAGGTCTCGAAGTCAATAACGTGCTCAAAATTAGCTATGCCAATTTTGGCAAGTTTTGGGGCCATTCCAGGAACTCTAAGCGCCTCAAATCTAACTCAGAATATTTTCAGGTGCAAATGTGGGAAACTATAACTATAATATCTTTCAACCCCTAAATAGAAAATAAAAACCATAAATTGAGAATTTCATTATGACGAAAAGGGTATCCAAAAATGTAAAAACATCTAAAAACCGAGAAACTTGAAATTTAACTATTTTTGGGTGATGCAAGATTGCCCTTACACCACTGGATGCTCCTGCATCAAAATGTATTGTTGTCCTAGTTCTCCCTCTACAAGTTGTAATATCATACCTTGAACACAACCTTGTCCTCAAAGGAAGGTGTTTGATAGTGAGAGATACAACCCTTTAGATTTTAGTAAAATCCAAGGTTACCCACATTCTCTCCCAAGAAAAATTAATGAATATTTTCTCGACTTTAGAAATGATTTTGATGAATCAACATCAAGACATGTGCAACGTTTCATTGATTTGATGGAATATTTTCAGATTGAAGATGTTATCATGAAATTTTTTGTAAAAACTTTAGAAGGTATGGCTGAAGGTTGGTTTACTTGCTTACTAATGCATTCCATAGATTCATGGCATGAGCTAAGAATATGTTACCTAGATTATTTTGAAGAAGAGTTAATAGTGAATGATGAATGCTTGTCTAAAGAAAGAAATCTGCATACTCAAGAAGAATTTGAAGAGAAAATTGCAAAAAAGGTTGATTCCATATCATATATTGATGCAATGTGTGATATAGAAAGATTGGAGGATGATTCCATGTATGATTTTCATGATAGATTCTTGAAATTTTTGTTTGCTATACGAAAATTAGAAAGACCTGATGAATCATTTTACATTGATTTTTTTTTGTGAAAGACTTGAGCCAAGTCTAAGTACCATTCCAGTTCACTTGAAGCCCCCTAGCCTTAAATACATTTATCAATGGCTTTCAATAATTGAGGAAATGATAGATAAATATGGAAGTAATCTCCTAACTCAATTATGTGATGGTAATTTTTCAAGAATTTGTCTAATGAATGTATATGGTATAGTAGAAGATAAGAATAATGCATCATTAGGTGATAAGGAAGATGTTTTCAACAACCTACAAAAGAAATACACACAATTGAAGATTGCAACCATGATGGTCATGAAGAGATAGATGAAATTTCTGAAGTTTCCTCTATTTTCTCTGGAAATACAAAAGTAGAAAGCATATTTTATGTAGAAAATGATGGCTGCAATGATGTAGATGATACTGAGAGTGTTTTATCCTCTATGGATTTTGAATACACAGTTGAAGATCAGGTTGATTCTAATGTTTCACTTCTTCATGATGAGAAAAATGGTGTTGTAGGTTGAAGTTTACAACCAGCTGAAACACATCCTTGTATGGGTGATCAAGGGGATTTCAAATCTATTTGCAGCCCTCATGTTTGTGATTCTTTTCAAGAGGAGGAGGTGGAATTAATCTCATTGAGTGAAAATTATTCTAATGAAGATGATGCCAATGTTCCTAAAGGCTCACAAAAAATAAGAGTATGATGGATATGAACTAATAATCCTATTTGAAGAAGACATGTGTAATCAACAGTATTGTGTTATACTTGGTCAAACCAATATTCTAAGTGTGTGTAGCATTGATGAAGGCCTTCATGATGAGACAAAGGAACCTGCAAATTTGAAAAATTATTATGAGAACATTAGTGTATCAGTTGCAAATGGTAGAGTCTGCAAGTATTTTCAGTTAGAGCAATCATGTGTGAGAATTTTCAATGAAGAAACCATTAATGGTTTTTAGTTTGACAGTGAAGAAGGTAGCCCTGTTGATTGTTGCATCAGTGTAAACAGAGAGGGATATATGTATGTAGGAGATGTTTTGAATGAATTAGTACAAGAAGTTGATAACGATGAACATGGAACTCCTATTTTGTTTGATACTTTACCTTTTTCTATTTCTTTTGTTTCCTTTGAAGCCATCGCTAAATGTTTGCATGAGGAAAGCATTTATGTAGATATTGTACATGAAAGTGAAAATGTAGAGATAAACATTGGTACAACTAGTGACAGTTTTCATGATGAGTTTGCACATCAAGAATATGATTGTGTTTATCGCATAGATGCATATGAGAACCTCTTTTTTGGATTTGCACTTCATAGTTATTCTCATGAGAAGTATGCTTTATATTTTCATGTTGGAGTAGAAGGAGATGATGTTGATTTCGATACACCTTGCATTGGTGAATGTGTTTTGAATGCTCACTATGATGAAGTTGTTGCAAATGAAATTTTTGACTCATATGAACCTGTACTTGAAGTTTCCCTTTGTGGTAATGTGTTGAATGCTGAAAATCATGTCTATGGACATGAGGTGGAGAAAATTATTTGGGTTACTGATTTTTCTTTTGAATGAAGATGAAGGTATTGTGGGTGTTGATAAATCTAATTTTCAGAACCTTGAGGAATTTAAGAATGGGTTTGGGCTATGTTGTTGGGATAAAGATAAAATTGTATGTGGTGAAATTGAGTTGGAGGAGTCATAGATGTGTGAGAAATCTTTGCTCAACACACAAGAGGATTGCATGTTGATCTTTAGCCATGATATCTCCTCTGTGCTTGATCATTATGAAGGGATTAGTGGATGTGATAAGACTATGCTTTCATATGGTCTTGATCACTATCTTCAAATGTTGCCACTTGACATAAAATTAGAAAATGAAGAGAGTAGCAGTGATGTGGCCTATTTTATTTAGTTGCCATGTGATTAAAAAGTTGAAGAGAGAGCAAGTTTCTACTTACATGAAGGCAACCTAATACTTGTGTTTGTAGAAATGCAGTCACTTATGTTTTTGTGGTGTGATAGAAGCAAGAATGAGATGAGGGAGATCAATTTTTTTATCAGATTGGTGTTTGACAGAGGTATGTTCTGACTCCACTTTTTCATTTGGTTGCCTAGGGTCACCAACTAACATTGAAAAGAAGGTTGAATAAAGGAGCAGTTTGAGACTACCTGATGGACTCAGTATTTGGTCTACTCCCCAAAGATCTAAGATATTCCTATGCCGACAAGGGGAATACATCCCCAGTCGAAGCCACTAATGGCACTCTCAAATTTTACAAATTTGAAGTGCCCATTTTGAAATTTGGCCTCTACATTCTCAGAGGTGCACCTAAAGAATCTACCTAAGTGACCTAATTTGAGGGGTCATAATTTTGTGCCTGTTGATTTTTGTGCAAAACCCATTTGTGGACCCATTCATATGGCATGTGTGAATGTACATGTCAAATTTCAGCTTCCCACAATGAGTTTTGTCAAGGTTTTGAAAATTAAAGCTGGAGGATTTTGGAATTTCTCTTTTGTTTGCATACTTTCAGTTTTGCAAAGTAGCCTCCTATTCGAACTTGTACTTTGCAACCAGATGACTATCAAGTCAAAAGGATTGTTTCTCTCCATTATCCATACCAAAATGAACTCTCATGTCAGGTTTCAAAACCTGGTGATCTGATTTTCCATTTTTACCACATCAAAACCAAATGCAATTTGTTTAATTTTGCACCTCCACTTTCTAAAACTTTTCAGGGTTGTCAAATTTGACCTTTAGTATCTTTTGATGAATGATGACTCTAGAAAATTCATCTTGCACATTTTCTCACTGTACCAAAATGATCCACCGTGTCTAGTGGTAGCTTTCGAGGAGTTGATTTGTTATTTTTTCAACAAGGTCATTTGGTCAGTTTTAATTGGTTATAGGCTATTGTTGCAGAAAGTTCAACTGGGCAACTTTGACATGTAATAACTTTCACCTCATGATATGTTTCAATGATTCATCTTTTTCACTCCATTCTTGGACTGAATGGATACATGTGTGCAAGTTTTCATGGCTCTAGGAGGTCAGTTGACTAGTTTCCTAGGGTGATTCTAGGGCCAACTTGGCCAGTTTTCAACATTCTACAAAAAGGTCAGAAAGCAAGTTTTAATGGCAACCCAGTTTGAAATTTCATGCCAAATTCATTCAGAAAGAACTATTGAGTCAATTGAGCATAAACGTTGTTTGAAAATGATTTTTTTTTGCCAGGTCCACATGGGGACCCGACATACTTTGCACATATGTGAATTTTTTAGCATTACATTGGGGTAATTACTTCAAGTAAATTGATTTGAAGAAATCAACATGTGGGGGTGAAAAATTATAACTACCTTCAAAGGTTTTAATATGGAGTAAGGTTTATCTTTGATTCTAGTGAGAGGTTTGTTAGTGCCATTTCTAGTTTTCTCATTGTCTAGTTGTGTACTCTAGTTTTTCATGACTAAACTTTAGCTATGGGGTGTCTTTCATTTTAGCACGTGGGTTAAATGGGCTCCCACAAGGGTTCAACCCAACGTGCTAGTTTTGATCTACAAGGGGAGGCCTGTGTTAGGGTTTCCTGGTTTTTTTGGGGTTTTTATTCTGGTTCCCGTTTCTCTTTTGCTTGCTTTGGTTTTTCTTTCAGAATCAGGGGGCGGAATGGATGCTTGAAGGGAACTAGAACTTCTCCAATTCTGAGGTTCTAGTTCCTGTTCACACATCCATCCCGGTCCCGATTCCGTGTGTTTGCTGTTCCTTTTTCTTTTTTCCTTGCGGCGGTTGCTGGTTCTTTTCCTCTGTCTCTTTGCTTGTCTTTTGTTTTGTTTTCTTTGGTGGGGGCGGGATCAGGATGGGAATCATTTTTGGAACCTTCTTCATGTTTCCTGTCTCGGGTTTTGTCCCGCTCTGGCCCCACGGCTTCTTTTTCTCGTGTCGATTCTGGCTCTGCCTCCGCGGTCTTTTCTTTGGTGGGAGTGGGATAGTTTTCGGCCCCGGTCCCTTTTATTCCTTTTGTTCCCCGTCTCTTTCCTGGTCCCGACTCTGGCCCTATTTGGTTCTCGTCCCATTTTCCTTTTTGTTTCATTGACCTATCTGCCTAGTTTATTCTAACTTAAGTGGTTCCCCTGAGCCCCATTTTCCATTCATTACCAGCACATAGCTACCATTTTTACTGGCCCCGCTTCTTCTTCGCTGTGACTTTCGGCTTTCGGTGTAACCTCTCGGCAACTCTTATCTGTCCCCCTGAGGTTCTCTTTCTTTTTGGCCTGGGTTGGTTGTGTCAGGGAGATGTCTCCCCGACTCCTTTATGTCTCACCGATGGGCTTTCCTTTCGGCGTGATGGTTCTATTTGGGGTGAGGTCCTCCCGACTCCCCTTGGTCTCCTTGAGTTCCTTTTTGCTACCCTCCATTGTGCCTTCGGCATGACACTTTCGGTTCAGGGTGACATCTTGGCGACTCCGTGTTCTCTCCCCGAAGTCTCCGTCGGCCTATGTTCTTTATGTCGGGGAGATGTCTCCTCGACCCCCGCTTGTCTCCCTGACTATGGTGGCCCCCTTTACTCTTCGGTGTGACTTCCCTTTAGCAGGACTTGGAACTCTTGATATATCTCTTGGCGAATCTATTATGTCTTGCTGACAGTGTCTTGTGGTTTTCTTTCAGCGTGGGTGGCACCTTTCATTGAGATGTCTCAGTGATGTCATCTTGCTACGCCGACCAGTGATGGAAGACTTTATGCTTCGGGGAGACTTGTGTTTTAGTGTATGTCATAGCGATGGGGTCGTGTCTTGCCGACGGTGATTCAATGTGTGGCTTTCGGTGAAGGTCTTATCTTGTCTTAGCAAACAAGTTTCTAAGGGTCTTCTCGGTATAGCAGTGAAGTGTCTACATGACTTCTCACCGATGATTGTGTGCTACAACGACATACATTTGGTAGGTGATTTCATCGGTGAAAGAAGTTATAGGACATAGTGACTTAAGTGGTGTATAAAGATCTCTTCGGTATGAGCTTGGGTCTTCGGCGAGAGATCTCGGCGAGTGACCTTCGGTCTTGTCGATGGAACATAAAGTGGTCTTCATCGGCGTGAGTTTTGAATCGTCTTGGTGACACTGCATGAAGGAAATATCTTTCGGTAACACACTATGACTTCGCTGTGATGTCTGGCCGACTTGGCCATCTCTCCCCAACTCTATGGTGTTTTTAATGTCACATGTGGATTTCGCTATATGGTCTCACCGACATTGTGATCTCCTGCCGACTTTGACGGGTGTTTGGTGCAGCATGTTTCCTTCAGCCAGATGTTTCCCCAAGTTCCTTCTGTCTGGCCAATATGCTTGGCTCTTCATTGTAGGTGTTTCTCTTCACCCTGAGGTCTTCCTGACATTGCTATCTGTCACAGATATGAGCCTCTCCACGCGGTCCGTTAAGGCCCAAGCTACTAATGGAACATCAATGCGCACATGCAGATGATGAACGGTGATGATTTAATTTGAGCGATAAAGGTGCCCGATGTTTGTCTGAAGACCGGTATGCAGTGCGATCTAGTGGAGGACTTGTCTCAACGGTCTGATGAAGATTTAAAGGCAACCGCCCGATCTCTGATGATCAACGGTCGAGTTTCATACTAGACCACTGTTAGGGTTTCTATGTTCACACGAGAAGATTTGAAGCATTCATGGCGACACAGCTCTAGTACAAGGATGGCATGGCTCAAGTATGGATGCATGGATTTGGTGGCGGATTTGACATTGATTGCCTAGCTCCATTCGTGTGGGAATGTCTTTTCCTGCAGCGGCCCGACCAGTTGCATTTATGTGACCAGTGAGGCAGTTGGAATTTTTGACTTGGCTTGCAAGCTATTCTAGGGTTTGTCCTAGTCAGCTAATGATGTGTAATCTTATCTGGCCGGTTGCTTGTTGCTTCTCCTGTTCCTATAAAGGAGAATTTCATGGGCAGATGTTGGGGTTCCGAACTTTGGTGTTCTATTCCACATTTTTCTGAGTTCTGGGATTAGCCTGGGATATATTAGGGCTTAGTCTTAGGTCATTTTTGAGTCTGTAAGCTGTAATGTTGAATTCCTCTGTTAATGCAATCAGTTAAGCAAGAACACATGAAGATGCTTATCTTTCATGCATATCATTATATTATCTCCATATTTGTAAGTTTTTAATCATTTAAATAAATGCATAAGGTTCTTTTGTTCATCTTCTCATACTTCATGGGACTGTGTTATTTGTTGATAGGTCTACTTCAAGGAAGTATTTAAATCCTTTGAATAGATAGCAGTGATTATTTGTTTGCAGGTTGGATTGGGTAAGAAGAGTTTGGTTGATACAAGAACCAGATTGTCAGTGTAAGGAACAGATAGCTGATGTAAGGCATTAGCAAAACATAATCCACTAATTGAGTCTAGTTTGTAAATGAATTCCATCATTTGTGTTTGACTCTGTGGCCCAAGATTAGGCACTGGTCTATCCTGTGGCCTAGTCCCTCTCAGAAAACCTTTTAAAAATATTGAATATCTTTGGTCTAATATCTTTCCCTACCTCCTGGTTGCTTCAAGGTTGAGCTACTGAGAATCTAGCCCTATTTGAGGTTCTCAATACTTGGCATCAGGAGTCATCTGCTATAAAAAGCAATGTCTAGTCTTATTTGAGGCATTGTGTGGGTATACTTGCCCTGGTTCTGCAGAGCCTAAAGTGCAAAAGATCTCAGTCTTTGACTAAATCTTGTCAGTTGGTCCAGGTCCTCTAAGCTGCCCTTGACTGGAGATGGTTACTCCATAGGTAGAATAGGAGACCAACCTGGTTGCTCATTAAAAACAACCAACAAGGTTTAAAAGATGAGCACAAGTGAAGTCTCATAAAACAACTTTTTAGCAGGAAACAGGGTAGTCACATAACAATCTTATGCTAATGTTCATGATAATGGTGCTATTGTACAAGGGACAAATTTGTATTAGATATGTAGTAATTAACAAAGTTACATTAACAATGAATGTATTCACAAATGAAGATGGCATTTCATTTGGGCCACCATGGGATAGATTCATAGCACTATTCAAATCCTCGCTTGGTTGCTTAAGCATTTATATGATACTAAAAAAGGAAAAAAAATCATCAGTTTGTTCACATATCAAGGACATACTTTTCCAATTCCTAGCAGATGATTCATTCAAGTTCAAAATTAATTATCAATTCAATGATACAATGCAACTTGGGATCTGCAGGCTCTTTCGAGTCTAGAGTATAAAATACTATTGTGGTAAGGCGAGCAATGAAACCATAGGTTGCAATGGTCAATTTAGGATTTGATAAACAACTATGAGCTACAACTAGTGCACATATCAAGATTTTGTATCAAATTTATTAAAAGCATCTTATTTGCAAACTACAGGGGATGCCATTTCTTGAGGGAAGGTGCGCAAAATGAAATTATGAAAATTCTTTAGAAACTAGAAAGCAAATGCAATTAGTAGATTGTCTACGCCTTTAATGGAGGAGGCTCAAGGGTATGGCCATTGAATAAAATGCAGAGGATAGGGATTTTTTTAGAACTTTCTACGCAGCATGAGGAGAGAATAATTTTTTTTTCTTCCACAAGAAGAGGGATCTAAACACTTGCAAAATATATGCCATAAAGGATTTGTTGAAAGGGATCGAACCAAGCAAGAATTTTGGCATGTAAAATTTGGAATGGTTTTACCTCTAGTGCCATGTTAGAAGATGGATTTTATTGCTAAAGAAGGTGCTACCAGCTGGCTGGAAGGGTTCTATGAGGAAGATGGTGCCACCATTGCAATGGGGGAACCAACAAGAAGTAATGCATTGCACGAGAAGAAGTTGCAAAGCCAACGTGAACAAAAGAAATTAGGGAAAATGAAGGAGGCAATGAGAATATTGACAATAGAGAAAGAGAGGATAAATGAGAGATTAAATCTCATTGCTTCCCCATGATCTTTTGGATGCAAAGTGCAAGATTTTTAATTCCCACGACGTCAGCAAAATCTTGCCACGTGGCACAGGTGGGTCCACGTTGAAAGGAAACTTAAAGTTAATGTTTGGCCAAACCTTTAAATGAAGTTCACGACATAATTTTATTTTCCCCATTATGTTTTCTAAACCTTTCATTATTTAAATAAAACAATAAAGGTGGGCTTGTGCAGAGTGAAGAGAAGATAATAAGAAAATTTTCCCAACAAAGTACTTTAATATTTTCATTTTTAAAAAGAGCATTGATTTTTAATATAAAATGAAGGTAAAAATTGGGTTATTAAATATTTGGTGAGAAACTATTTTCTATGCTGGGAGTGTAGAGTGAAATGCATATTACACAGGTAAAATTTGATTGCTTTCTATGGTGAGGGGAAGGTAAAATGAAAAGAGGAAGGCTTAAGGAGTTAAATAGCATGTGAAAAATGGTGTGCACAACAAATTATTTTAATATAAAAGTGACTATGTGTTGGGCACATAAACATGAAATAATTTTCAATACAACAAAATTGATGAAAGGCTTTCATGGGAGTTTTCATGGGCAAGGATGAATATTCACTACTAGCTGAATGAAGTGAGATTCTCCACATGGGAATTTTTTTTGTTGCTGAACAACTTGGAGTAAAGGAAAAATTGGAGGCAAAATCTATTGAAGGAAGAGAGATGAGAGAAGCTTTGCATTTATGTTAATCAGCGAGAATGGAACTGTCAGGTGGCATTTACAAATCTTCTTCTAGAGCTTTCCTTTGTTCTATTTCTTCTCTTCTTCTCTCATTGTAAAGGGTTTTGAATTCTTGTGTGGGGTTGGGTAGATAGAAAATGTTGAGTTCAAGTCATGAATTGTGTCTGTAAATATGTAGTTGTTGATTTCATGAGTAAATATCAACCAGTTTGTGCAAATAAGTCATGAATGTCTTCAAAAAATTTCCACATTCATGAATGTATTTAAATTTTCTCCAAATTTTTACACATTTAGTCATATGAATTCAATAATACAAAGTATCTTTAGATTTGTCATCTCAATTTCATTGAGATTGTTTTATTTGTTTATGGTTTTATTTCAATGAAATAGTTAAAATACTCTGAGCACATGATTGCGATTTTAAGCATGTAGGTTGGATCTGATAAGGAGAATTTTATTGAAAATAGAAGAGGATTTTTTTATGTAATACATTAACAGTTGTAAATCCACTAGTTGAAGTATTTTTGTTGATGAATTTTTCTTATGAATTTGACTCCATGGCCCAAAATTAGGCACTAGTCTATTATTGAGATTTGTGCATTCTCTAAAATAGTTTTAAATTAAAAATCATTTTAAATCCTTGTTTTTTGCTTGAAGTTTGGTTTAGTGTTTTGCTTCCCAATTACTAAGTGTTGATATACCAAGAATTGAGCTAGATTTGAAGTTGTCAATAATTTCTTGGGTGTAATTAATTTGGGAATTATCTACTATAAAAAGTAATGTCTATGTATAAATGAACTAAGTCTTTAGGAATTGTATAGGTTAAGCCACCTGGTCTTGCAAATCTAGAAGTGCAAAATATCTCAGTATTTGAATGAATCTTATCAATTGGCCAAATCCACCATTGAGTCCGATCATTAGAAAGTGGTTAGTCTATAGGATTCATTGGATTGTTTGATTTGGAACACCAATAGGTGTTGTGAAGTTTTGTAACACATTTCTACACTTTTCTAGACTCTTCTTATTACAATTCATCTAAATATTCACTTTTTATCCCTTACCAAATCTTATTTTAAAGTGTTGTAAAGTCTTGTAACAAAATTTTATGCTTTTCTAGACTTGTCACCACTAATTACACCTTTCTTATGTTTTATTTGGACCCTTTATGCACTTAAATGCCTTAATTATATGTATTTTTGAATATAAACCTTACAAACATCATTAAATACAACTTAATCCTTGACACACACTTGCATGTATTGAGTGGGACCCATTTGCCATGGGTGGCGAATGAGTCTCTCTTTGCATAAAATTTAAAATACTTTTAAATTTATTTCAGGTTTTTATTCATTAAGACATAAGATCAGCCTATGATGTGGTATTTTCTGGGATTTACGACATACGTGTGTATAAATAAGTGTTTTTCTATCTATTTTAACCCCCGTTTATTCTTGCATTCAATCTATCTAAGAATTCATCATAGCATCATTCAATCAAGCAACTATCAAGCATCTTGGAGTAGCCATTGACATATCTTCAGACTTTAACAACAAGGGTTTTGTGAGTTCATGACACTTGCATGCTATTTTTTCATCATTCCTTTCTTATTTCATTTCATTGTCAAGGGTTTGATTACCAAAGTGTGGTTTGACCAAAGAAAACACCTATGTACACTAACCCTTAACCATTTCCCCCTCTTTGCATGTGTGTTTGTAGGTCTTGTAGGAAGACTTTTCAAAGAGATAGGTGTTGAAAAGTGGTCAACAAGTCATCAAAGCTATTCAAGTTAACAAAGACCTAATTTAAGCTTGGAGACATCATTCATCCCATTTTTTGCAGATTAGCATCCACCAACACGATAAGAAGACAAGTATAGATCTAGGCCCACATAATTGACTTTGGAATTTGTAGATTTCTATAGATTGACTAATTCACCATCTGTGGTGAATGAGTCCTAGTGGTCATCAATAATAATTTTTGAAGCAATCCATAACCTTCTTGCATCAACATTCTACGTCCACGTGCACACCATTCAGTCTCATTAAGTGATGTTTTCATTTTTTTATGTTTCTAGTTCATTTCTGCATACCACAATGTGTTTTCAAACACTTAATATTTCTTAGGTTTTCCATAAATAATCAAATCCGTTTTATTAGTTTGTTGCATTTATGTATATTTTCATTTTATTTGCATTAGTTTGAGTGAACCACCTACATTTTGGGGTCTATCTCTCTCCTTTAGGTGAAAAACCCTACTTTAGCAATCTAAGAGTCATAATACCTACCCAAAAATTTATGGTTGAAACCCTTATGAGGGAAATGTCTATTGCACTTACCATTTCATCATTGGGATTAAGATTGATATTATTTAGGATAGATTCATTATGTTCATCATCTGTATCAACATTCATCACATCATTTTGTGTAGTTTCGCTAGCTTTGACAAATGAAAAATTATGCTTAGGCATTGGATTAGTGAAAATTTGCAAGTTTTAGTTTGGAGGACCAACAAAATTATTACCTTGATCACAAAAACCTACAAGAGATAAACAACTAGAATCAATGAGGTCTTGCACAAGATATTTAAGACACTTGCAATGTTTCATGTCATGTCCATTTTGTCGATGATAATGGCAATGAGTAGTTGATTTAAAACTTGGAGGTAAAGGTTTAGTAGGATTGGTTGCTTTGATGGTAGGCAAGGTAATCATTTGTTGTTGTAAAAGTTGGTACATTGTGTTATGAAGGGTGTTGGGTAAGGGTGTGAATTGTCTCTTTAGATCTCCATAAGTAAAGGCCATTAAGGCTTTAACAACTGCTATTTGGCTATTCACATTTTGATTCATTAGTTGAGAAGGGTTAAACTGAAGGAGCCCTTTATTTTAATTTCTAAATGATTGGGAAATATTTTGGTTGACATAATTTGATTTCTCATTTTGGCTAGAAGTGGACCTTTTATCTTGAATACTACTTGAATTTTGATAATCACAAAGGGTAGTACACAAGTGCATAAAGGATGGGAATTTCATCATAGTTAATTTTTCCTAAAGTTTAGTTTGAAAGTTTTCTATAAACATCTTTTGAAGGTGTGGGTTAGGGATCTTGACATTGATTTGGGAATAAAGTGATTGATACCATGAGATAAAATTAGTTATGTTTTCTTCCTCATTTTTCTTGCATCTAATCAAATGAGCCAAGGTCTTCTTGGGAGTCATATGCACTTGGAAATGGTTTATAAATGCATCAAAAAGTTCATTAAATGAACAAATTAAATTGTTTGGTAAGGAAGAAAACCTTTCCAAGGCAGTATCTTTTAATGTCCTAGGGAATAATTTTTCGAATAGTTTATCATTATGGAAAAAATAACTACATAAGGCAGTGTAGGCATTAACATGGTTAGAAGAATCTCCCTTCCCTCCATATTTCTCAAATTTGGGAATCTCTACTCCTTGTGGCATTGTTGTTCACAATATTTCCAAAACCAATGGGTTCCTTCAAACATAATATGTGGGTGGGCCATTCTAATTTTGGTGTATGGTGGAGATTTTCTTTTGCATCGAGGAAATAGTTTGGAAAAGTTGTGTTATGAGAGGATCATTATAAGTGGTATGGGATGGAAGTTAAAGTGGGGATGGAGTGTATGTAGTGCTAGGGAAAGTGAATGGAATTCTCATAGGTGGTAATGGGGTAGAAGATAGAACATGTGATGCCACATAGGAATTAGGGGTGCTAGTAGGAATACTCAAGGAAGAAATCACATTACTAAACTGTTGCATTGTTGTTTTGACTTGAGGAGTGGTATAGGTAGGTATTGAAGCTATAGTTGAGGGAGGAGGATTTTGAGTTCCTCCTTGGCTTACAACACTGTTTTCTCATGTAGGAGCACTAGATGTTGAAGGAAGATGTTTTGTATATATCTCAACTATGTGTTTCACAATGTCTAAACCATCCTCACTTTCAAGCATGCGAGGGATGTTTTCTATGGTAGGAATTGCAGTAGATGAAATGTTTTCAAGGATTACTTGATGTTGGAGATGTGCTAAGTGTTGTATGATCTCACAACATTACCCAAGACTGAAAACATGTGAAAAGGAGAAAGGTAATGCAAGTTCAAATGGAAGGCTTTGATCTAGTATGATGAAGTTCTAGTTGCTGGCAAAACAAGGACAGACAATAGAGAGGGGGAGTGAATCAATTGTCACAGATTACTTAATATTTTTTAAACTTTACTTAACTTAATCTCATATATGATAAATGAATAATAAACCATGAACAATAAACACATCAGAAACACAGAGAACAATATTTTATGTGGAAACAATGGTAGGGAAAAACCACGGTGGAGGTTAGTCCATAATATTATACCCTATTAAAAGTATAAGAATAATGGGAATGCAAATGCATTTAGGCACAATACCTAGAGCTCACTACTCAAATACAAAAGAGGACTCACTATCCAAAGAAAATTTTGGGTTAAAACCATCCAAATTATGAACTGAGAAAATAGCTTCTACACAAGCCTAATTACAGTTCTAGTTAAGCACAAAAAAATATTATTGACACTTCACTGAATCTTTTCAAACTCTGCTCTGCAATCAAATGATATTCACACATACACACATAGGAGCACACTGAGCGCATTGAGCATACTAAGAACTTTGAGCATACTTTACACCAAATGAAACAATCACTCTTATATATCCACAACATGAGATTACATCAACAACTTAGTCGACTATAAATATTAAACATATTTTCAATGTTGACCCAAATTTACAAATAAATTTGCAATGTGAACCAACCAAGGTTGGCCACAACATAGTGGAGACCCAAATTAACAAATCCAACACAAAAAGAATTTAATTAATTTCACCTTGAAGATCCACAACATGCGACAACCTTCATGTCAGCTAAGAACATGAAAAACTCAATATATAGAAAAAATATATATTTTACCATGAGAACACCGATCAATGTGGACATACCACAAAGATAGAGAATGATGCAAGAGCATCTAGTGGTGTAAGGGCAATCTTGCATCACCCAAAAATAGTTAAATTTCAAGTTTCTCATTTTTCATTTGTTTTTACATTTTTGGATACCCTTTTTGTCATAATGAAATTCTCAATTTACGGTTTTTATTTTCTATTCCTGGGTTGAAAGATATTGCAGTTTTAGTTTCCCAGATTTGCACCTAAAAATCTTCTGAGTTGGATTTGAGGCACTTAGAGTTTTCAAAATGCCCCTAAAACTTGCTAAAATTTGTATAGCCAATTTTGAGCACTTTCTTGAATTCAAGACCTTTCCAACGGTTCAAACAGTTTGTGAATCAGAGCCCCGGATCAAAAGTTATGGCCCCAGGAAGTTGGCGCACTTTCTAGAAGATACAATTGCAAATGTTCTTTTGAAATTTGAACTTCAAGTTGTAATTTTCGGTGCCAAACCGCCTAAACTCAAATTTTAATGTTGTTTTGGCTCCAAACTAAAGAGGATCTCTATTTATGGGTGGGTTTCTAATATTTTTGGGTAACTTTTTGGGGACAAGCTCACATATTGTGAAAGGGTTATTCTGTAGCTTTCTGTAGCTTGCATGTGTTGTAGAACTTGGGGATTTGAGATCCTCTACATGTAAGAAGCTCCATTTTCTAAATAATAAAATTATTCTCTTGTTTTTGGGTTATTTTCTATGTCTCAGGTTGCGCCCTCATCAAGTGGTATTAGAGCGGGTTTTCTTGAGAGTGTAGAAAGATCGCCGATCATGAGGTAGTCCACACCAGGACCATGGTTGTGGGTCAAGGTCAAGAAAGATGCCTCCAAGAGTGATGTCTGGTATGAGTGGTGGTGCCAAAGGTGGTCGAGGTGGCAGAGATGCTGGTGGAAGAGATGCACTGGTAGCCCTCCAGAGACAGATTGATGCGTTACAAGAGTAGTTGAGAAGAGGGTTAAACCCGAGGGATGAAAGTGAGGATGAAGGAGAGGAAGAAGGTTCAGATGTAGAAGAGGAAGGAGAAGCAATTGATTAAGACCAAATGTGGCTAATCAGGGCCATTTCAAAGATTGGGAAAAGACCTAGAGCTGAAGTCCCTAGTTATTCCGGAAGTCTGAACCTAGAAGAGTTGATCGACTGGATCAGTGAGCTAGAAGAATATTTTGAGTATGAGGAAATAGAGGACCTAGATTGGGTTAAGTTTTCAAAAATGAAGCTGAAGGGCCATGCCAGTATTTGGTGGAAAGAGGTCCAGTTGGAAAGAAATCGAAGAGGAAAAGTCAAGATCACCAGATGGGATCGCATGGTAGAGAAACTGAAGAAGCAGTTCATACCAGTGGACTATGAGTTAGATCTGTTGAAGAAATTGCAAGGGTTGAAGCAACAAAGCAGATCTATGAAATAATATACTAAATATTTTCACAAGATAATCATCAGAACGGGTCACATCGAGGCCAATAAGGAGAAGGTAGCCCGATATCTTAATGGGTTATGACCGAGTATTCAAGAGGAGTTAAGCTTAGTTAGAATGACCACCATTGAGGATGTGTATCAGTTTGCTCTAAAGGTGGAAGAGAAGCTGAACAAAAGATTTGATGGCAAGCAAAAAGGACAAGGAGGTCAAAGCAGAAGAGGCAATGGAAAACCTTTAGGAAGCCGAAATGATGATGAAAAGAAAAGTGAAGATGTGGGTTCCAGCCAAAGCCAAAGGAATGACAACTTCTACCGCCCTCATGATCAAAACAGTGGTGATCAAAGAGGTAGAGGACAAGGGAGATATGGACTAGGATCTGGAAGAGGTGGTTTCAAAGGAGTGTGTTTTCAGTGTGGTGAAGAAGGGCATCAAGCCTATGAATGGCCACAACACCAAGGAAGGGCAAACAAAAGGCCAGAAGGTCATGGAAGGGTTGCACCTGTAGATGAGGAGGCCCAATATGAACATTCAGATGATGCTGAAAGGGGAGAAACCCTAGTAATTAGGAGAGCCCTAGTGACTAAAGAAAAAGAACCAGAACAGAGGAAGAATCTATTTCACACAAGGTGCACGTGTGAAGGAAAATGTTGTGATGTCATTATTGACAGTGGGAGCACTGATAATCTGGTGTTAGAGGAGATGGTCACAAAATTGAAGCTGAAGAGGGAAAGGCACCCGCATCTGTATCAGATTGCCTAGTTGTAGAAAGACCACAAAGTTTTGGTCAATGAGCAGTGCCTAGTAAAGGTCAAGATCGGGAGCTACCATGATGATGTACTCTGTGATATCATCCCATGGATGCATGTCACATGTTGTTGGGGAGGCCGTTGTAGTTTGATAGGCGAGCTATATATGATGGCCATGCAAACACTTATTCCTTGACAAAGGATAGGGTTTGTTACAAGTTGAAATCCCTGAAGGAGACTGAAGAAAAGGTATGCAATAGTGCTAGAATTTGTTATGTAGATGGAAAAAAAAATTTAGAAGGTATGAAGCATGAGCGTGTGTGTTATGCATTGATTCCTAGAGTGAGTAAGGAGGATAGTGAGAAGGTTCTAGAAGAAGTTTCTGGGATGTTGGATGAGTTTTGAGGATATTTTTTCTTATAATGTACCTAAGGGTTTACCACCGATAAGGAAGATTAGTCATCAGATTGACTTGATTCCTGGAACTAGTTTGCCAAATAAGACAGCTCATAGAATGATTCCAGCAGAAAATGAGGAGTTGAATAGACAAGTTCAAGAGTTGTTGAGAAAGGGTTTGATACAGGAGAGTTTGAGTCCATGTGCAGTACTTGCAGTACTAGCACCAAAGAAGAATGGGGAGTGGAGGATGTGTACAGATTCCCCAGCTATAAACAAGATAACAATTAAGTATAGATTTCCCTTGCCAAGGATGGATGACCAGATGGACTATTTGAGTGGAGCTCAGTACTTCACACAAATTGATCTGAAGAGTGGATATCACCAAATCCAAATTCAAGAGGGAGATGAATGGAAGACTACCTTCAAGACCAAAGAGGGCATGTACGAGTGGTTAGTCATGCCTTTTGGGCTAACCAATGCAATGAGGTACTAAAAGAATTTCTGGGAAGATTTGTTATTGTGTATTTAGATGATATTTTGATTTTTAGTAAGATGTTGGATGAGCATCTGATGCATATTCAGAGAGCCTTTGAGAAGTTCAGAGAAGAGAAACTATTGATTAATATGAAGAAGTGCAGTTTTGTGGAGAGGGAGTTAGTGTACTTGGGGTTTGTTGTCTCAGGAGAAGGTTTCAAGATGGATCTAGAGAAGATGAAGGCTATTCTAGAATGGCCTACCCCAAGAATTGCTACCAAGGTGAGATCTTTCCATGGTTTGGCTAGTTTTTATAGAAAGTTCATTAGAAACTTCAGTAGTATTTGTGGACCCCTGATTGAAACAATGAGAGGGGATAGAAAAGAATTCAAGTGGAGCCTGGAGTGGCAAAAAGTTTTGAACTATTGAAGCAGAAGGTGACAAAGCAACCTGTTCTAGCCCTCCCAGATTTCAACAAGGTGTTTCAGGTGGATTGTGATGCCAGTGGTTGTGCCATTGGAGTAGTATTGAGCTAAGAAGGTAAGCCCATTCCCTATTTCAGTGAAAAGTTAAATGATGCCAAGAGAAAGTATTATGTATATGATCATGAATTTTATGCAATAGTTCAAGCATTAAAGAAATGGAGACATTATTTGTTGCCGAAGGAATTTTTTCTATATACTGATCATCAGGCCTTGCAGTACCTAAATAGTTAGGGAAAATTAAATCAATGGCATATGAAATGGGTAGAGTTTTTTTAGTGTTATACCTTTGTTTTGAAACATAGGAGTGGAAAATCCAATAGGGTTGTAGATGCCTTAAGTAGAAAGCATACATTGATGACAAAGATGCAGATTGAAGTGGTTGGGTTCAATGAACTCAACACACTGTTTGCAGAAGATCTTTATTTTGCAGAGGCTTGGAAAGCTTGCAAGGAACCTGTTACAATAGACATGACAAGGTGGCTGAATTTCATAATCCAAGATGGCATGTTATTTATGGGAAGTCAATTGTGTATCCTGAGGAGTTCCATGAGGGAGAACCTGATAAAGGAGAAGCATAGTGGAGGAATGGTAGGACATTTTGGTCGAGATAAGACCATTGCCATTATCAGATGAGCATTATTATTGGCCTCGGTTGTCATAGGATGTGAAGAAGTTTGTACAAAGCTGCGGTATGTCGGATGGCTAAAGGTGAGCAGGAATGAGGCTTATATTAGCCCTTACAAGAGGCCATGGGAGGATATAAGTATGGAATTTGTTCTTGGTTTGACAAGGACACAACGAGGGAATGATTCAGTCTTTGTGGTGGTTGATAGGTTTTCGAAGATGGCACATTTCATTCCATGTCAGAAGACCCATGATGCAGTCCACATTGCTGACTTGTTCTTCAAAGAGGTGGTGAGGCTATATGGTCTACCAAAGAGTATTGTTTCAGATCATGACACCAAATTTGTGGGGTACTTTTTGGAGGACCTTGTGGAAATTTGAAGACATAGTGGGTTCGATTCTACACACCATCCACAAGCGGATGGAGCGAGAGGTTATTAAAAGGAGTGGGTAACCTCTTGAGATGTTTGGTAGGAGATAAACCAAGGGATGGGACTTGATCTTACCCAGGCAGAATTCTCTTACAACAATTCTATCAACAGAAGCACTGGTAGATCACCATTCTAGATTGTGTATGGAGGTAGCCCCAGAACAGCTCCAAAATTGAGGAAGATGGACCAAGAGAAGAAAATAAGTGTTGAAGCCGAAGATTTTGCAGAACACATCAAGGATATAAATGAGAAGGTAAGAGAACATATTAACAAGATGAATATGCAGTATAAGGCTAAGGCAGATCAGAAGCGGAGGTATAAGGAGTTTCAAATTGGTGATGAAGTGATGGTCCACTTGAGGAAAGAAAGGTTTCTAGTGGGAACATATAACAAATTGAAGATGAAGAAGTTCGGTCTCTGTAAAATTTTGAAGAAGCATGAATCAAGGAATGCATATGAGGTAGAGTTGCTGGATGGATTCAATATTTCCCCTGTGTTCAACATTTCAGATTTGACAGAGTATCATGAAGGTGGCACAGAGGAAGTACCAATGATGGAACAGTGTGGGATTCTAGCATCTACTTCAGAAAAGGAGGAGATTGAGGAAATCTTGGATAGTCATGTGGGAAGGAGTACCAGAAATAGGTAGTATGAAGAATATCTTATGAAATGGAGAGGAAGGCCTGTGGAAGATTCATCCTGGCTATCTAAGGTAGCAGTTGACCAGTTGGGTTTTCCTCAACCATCTGAGACGTGACGAGGTCACTTCTCAAATTACCCTGGATGTCTGATGCAGGAGCATCCAGTGGTGTAAGGGCAATCTTGCATCACTCAAAAATAGTTAAATTTCAAGTTTCTCAGTTTTCATATGTTTTTATATTTTTGGATACCCTTTTCGTCATAATGAAATTCCCAATTTTTGGTTTTTATTTTCTATTCATGGGTTGAAAGATATTGCAGTTTTAGTTTCCTAGATTTACACCTAAAAATATTTTGAGTTTGATTTGAGGCACTTAGAGCTTCTAGAATGGCCTTGAAAATTGTCAAAATTGGCAGCGTGTTCTTGACTTTGAGACCTTTCCAACGGTTCAAACGGTTCGCGAATCTGAGCCCCAGATCAAAAGTTATGGCCCCGAGAAGTTGGTGCACTTTCTAGAAGATACAATTGTAAATGTTCTTTTGAAATTTGAACTTCAAGTTGTAATTTTCAGTACCAAACCACCTAAACTTAAATTTGAATGTTTTTTTGGCTCCAAACTAAAGAGGAGCTCTATTTATGGGTGGGTTTCTAATAATTTTGGGTAACTTTTTGGGGACAAGCTCGCATATTGCGAAAGGGTTATTCTGTAGCTTTCTGTAGCTTGCATGTGTTGTAGAACTTGGGGATTTGAGATCTTGTGCATGTAAGAAGCTCCATTTTCTGAATAATAAAATTATTCTCTTGTTTGTGGGTTATTTTCTATGTCTTGAGCTATGCCCTCATCAAGTGGTATCAGAGCGGGTTTTTTTGAGCGTGTGGACAGATCGCCGATCGCGAGGCAGTTTGCACCAGGACCGTGGTTGTCAGTCGAGGTCAAGAAAGATGCCTCTAAGAGTGATGCCTGGTACACGTGGTGGTGCCAGAGGTGGTTGAGGTGGTAGAGATGCTGGTGGAAGAGATGCATTGGCAACCCTCCAGAGACAGATTGATGCGTTACAAGAGTCGTTGAGAAGAGGGTTAAACCCAAGGGATGAAAGTGAGGATGAAGGAGAGGAAGAAGGTTCAGATGTAGAAGAGGAAGGAGAAGCAATTGATCAAGACCAAATGCGGCTAATAAGGGCCATTTCAAAGATTGGGAAAAGACCCAGAGTAGAAGTCCCCAGTTATTCTGGAAGTCTAAACTCGGAAGAGTTGATCGACTAGATCAACGAGCTAGAAGAATATTTTGAGTATGAGGATATAGAGGACCTAGATCGGGTTAAGTTTTCAAAAATGAAGCTGAAGGGCCATGCCAGTATTTGGTGGAAAGAGGTCCAGTTGGAAAGAAATCAAAGAGGAAAAGTCAAGATCACCAGATGGGATTGCATGGTGAGTAGAAGAAGCAGTTCATACAGTGGACTACAAGTTAGATCTGTTGAAGAAATTGCAAGGGTTGAAGCAAGAAAGTAGATCTGTGAAAGAATATACTAAATATTTTCACAAGATAATCATTAAACGAGTGACACAGAGGCCAATAAGGAGAAGGTAGCTGATATCTTAATGGGTTAAAGACCGAGCATTCAAGAGGAGTTAAGCTTAGTCAGAATGACCACCATTGAGGATGTGTATCAGTTTGCTCTAAAGGTGGAAGAGAAGCTGAACAAAAGATTTGATGGCAAGCAAAAAGGACGAGGAGGTCAAAGTGGAAGGGGCAATGGCAAACATTTAAGAAGCCGAAATGATGGTGAAAAGAAAAGTGAAGATGTGGGTACTAGCCGTAGCCAAAGGAATGACAACTTCTACCGCCCTCGTGATCAAAATAGTGGTGATCAAAGAGGTAGAGGATGAGGGAGATATGGACAAGGATCTGGAAGACGTTGTTTCAAAGGAACGTGTTTTCAGTGCGGTGAAGAAGGGCATCAAGCTTATGAATGTCCACAACACCAAGGAAGGGAAGACAAAAGGCCAGAAGTTCATGGAAGGGTTGCACATGTAGATGAGGAGGCCCAATCTGAACATTCAGATGATGCTGAAAGGGGAGAAAACCTAGTAATTAGGAGAGCTCTAGTGACTGAAGAAAAGGAACCAGAACAGAGGAAGAATCTGTTTCGCACAGGGTGCAAGTGTGAAGGAAAATGTTGTGATGTCATTATTGACGGTGGGAGCACTAATAATCTGGTGTTAGAGGAGATGGTCACAAAGTTGAAGCTGAAGAGGGAAAGTCATCTGCATCCATATCAGATTGCCTGGTTGTAGAAAGACCACAAAGTTTTTATCAATTAGTAGTGCCTAGTAAAGTTCAAGATCGGGAGCTACCATGATGAGATACTCTGTGATATCATCCCCATGGATGCATGTCACATGTTGTTGGGGAGGCCATGGAAGTTCGATAGGCGAGTTATACATGATGGCCATGCAAACACTTATTCCTTGACAAAGGATGGGGTTCGTCACAAGTTGAAACCTCTGAAGGAGACCGAAGAAAAGGTATGCAATAGTGCTAGAATTAGTTATGTAGATGGAAGAAAATTTTTAGAAGGTATGAAGCATGAGCACGTGTGTTATGCATTGATTCCTAGAGTGAGTAAGGAAGATAGTGAGAAGGTTCCAGAAGAAGTTTCTGGGATGTTGAATGAGTTTCAGGATACTATTTTTGATAATGTACCTAAGGGTTTACCACCAATAAGGAAGATCAGTCATCAGATTGACTTGATTCCTAGAACCAGTTTGCCAAATAAGATAGCTCATAGAATGATTCCAGCAGAAAATGAGGAGTTGAACAGACAAGTTCAAGAGTTGTTGAGAAAGAGTTTGATACGGGAGAGTTTGAGTCCATGTGCAGTACCTGCAGTACTAGCACCAAAGAAGGATGGGGAGTGGAGGATGTGTATAGATTCCCGAGCCATAAACAAGATAACAATGAAGTACAGATTTCCCCTGCCAATGATGGATGACCTGATGGACTGTTTGAGTGGAGATCAGTACTTCACAAAGATTGATCTAAATAGTGGATATCACCAGATCCAGATTCGAGAGGGAGATGAATGGAAGACTGCCTTCAAGACCAAAGAGGGCCTGTACGAGTGGTTAGTCATTCCTTTTGGGCTAACCAATGTACCGAGCACATTCATGCGGATTATGAATGAGGTACTAAAAGAATTTATGGGAAGTTTTGTTATTGTGTATTTAGATGATATTTTTATTTTCAGTAAGACATTGGATGAGCATCTGATGCATATTCGGAGAGACTTCGAGAAGTTAAGAAAAGAGAAACTATTGATTAATCTGAAGAAGTGCAGTTTTGTGAAGAGGGAGTTAGTGTACTTGGGGTTTATTGTCTTAGCAGAAGGTTTCAAGATGGATCTAGAGAAGGTGAAGGCTATTCTAGAATGGCCTACCCCAAGAAATTTTACCGAGGTGAGATCTTTCCATGGTTTGGCTAGTTTGTATAGAAAGTTCATATGAAACTTTAGTAGTATTTGTGGACCCTTGACTGAAACAATGAGAGGGGATATAAAAGAATTCAAGTGGAGCACTGTAGCGGCAAAAAGTTTTGAACTGTTGAAGTAGAAGGTGATAGAGCAACCTGTTCTAGCCCTCCCAGATTTCAACAAGGTGTTTCAAGTGGATTGTGATGCCAGTGGTTGTGCCATTGGAGCAATATTGAGCCAAGAAGGTAAGCCCATTGCCTATTTCAGTGAAAAGTTAAATGATGCCAAGAGAATGTATTATGTATATGATCATGAATTTTATGCAATAGTTCAAGCATTAAAGAAATGGAGACATTATTTGTTGTCGAAGGAATTTTTTCTATATACTGATCATCAGGCCTTGCAGTACATAAATAGTCAGGGAAAATTAAATCAGAGGCATATGAAATGGGTAGAGTTTTTGCAGAGTTATACCCTTGTTTTGAAACATAGGAGTGGGAAGTCCAATAGGGTTGTAGATGCCTTAAGTAGGAGGCATGCATTGATGACAAAGATGCAGATTGAAGTGGTTGAGTTCAATGAACTCAAGACACTGTATGCAAAAGATTTTGATTTTGCAGAGGCTTGGAAACCTTGCAAGAAACTTGTTATAGTGGACAGGACAAGGTGGTTGGATTTCATAATCTAAGATGGCATGTTATTTAAGGGAAGTCAATTATGTATCCCGAGGAGTTCCATGAGGGAGAACCTGATAAAGGAGAAGCATAGTGGAGGAATGGTAGGACATTTTGGTCAGGATAAGACCATTGCCATTATCAGTGAGCATTATTATTGGCCTCAGTTGTCATAGGATGTGAAGAAGTTTGTACAAAGCTGCAGGGTATGTCAGATGGCTAAAGGAGTGAGCCAAAATACAGGCATATATCAGCCCTTACCTGTACTAGAGAGGCCATGGGAGGATATAAGTATGGACTTTGTTCTTGGTTTTCCAAGGACACAACAAGGGAATGATTTAGTCTTTGTGATGGTTGATAGGTTTTCAAAGATGGCACATTTCATTCCATGTCAGAAGACCCATGATGTAGTCCACATTGCTGACTTGTTCTTCAAAGAGGTGGTGAGGCTACATGGTCTGCAAAGAGTATTGTTTCAGATCGTGACACCAAATTTGTGGGGTACTTTTGGAGGACCTTATAGAAGAAGCTGAAGACAGAGCTGAAGTTCAGTTCTGCACACCATCCACAAATAGATGGGCAGACAGAGGTTGTCAACAGGAGTCTGGGTAACCTACTGAGATGTTTGGTAGGAGATAAACCTAAGGGATGGGACTTGATCTTACCCCAGGCAGAATTCTCTTACAACAATTATGTCAACAGAAGCATTGGTAGATCACCATTCCAGATTATGTATGGAGGTAGCCCTAGAACAGCTCCATAATTGAGGAAGATGGACCAAGAGAAGAAAATAAGTGCTAAAGCCGAAGATTTTGCAGAACACATCAAGGATATATGTGAGAAGGTAAGAGAACATATTAACAAGATGAATATGCAGTATAGGGCTAATGCAGATCAGAAGCAGAGGTATAAGGAGTTTTAGATTGGTGATGAAGTGGTGGTCCACTTGAGGAAAGAAAGGTTTCCAGTGGGAACATATAACAAATTGAAGATGAAGAAGTTCGGTCCCTATAAAATTTTGAAGAAGCATGATTCAGGGAATGCATATGAGGTAGAGTTGCTAGATGGATTCAAGATTTCCCCTGTGTTCAACATTTTAGATTTGACAGACTATCATGAAGGTGGCATAGAGGAAGTACCAATGATGGAACAGTGTGGGATTCTAGCATCTACTTCAGAAAAGGAGGAGATTGAGGAAATCTTGGATAGTCGTGTGGGAAGGAGTACTAGAAACAAGCAGTATGAAGAATATCTGATGAAATGGAGAGGAAGGCCTGTGGAAGATTCATCTTGGCTATCTAAGGTAGGAGTTGACAGGTTGGGTTTTCCTCAACCATCTGAGATGTGATAGGGTCACTTCTCAAATTACCCTGGGTGTCTAATGCAGGAGCATCCAGTGGTGTAAGGGCAATCTTGCATCACCCAAAAATAGTTAAATTTCAAGCTTCTCAGTTTTCATATGTTTTTACATTTTTGGATACCCTTTTTGTCATAATGAAATTCCCAATTTATGGTTTTTATTTTCTATTCTTGGGTTGAAAAATATTGCAGTTTTAGTTTCCCAGATTTGCACCTAAAAATCTTTCGAGTTGGATTTGAGGCACTTAGAGCTTCCGGAATGGCCCCGAAACTTGCTAAAATTGGCATAGAAAATTTTAAGCACGTTCTTGACTTCAAGACCTTTCCAATGGTTCAAACGGTTCATGAATCAGAGCCCCAGATCAAAAGTTATGGCCCCGAGAAGTTGGCGCACTTTCTAGAAGATACAATTGCAAATGTTCTTTTGAAATTTGAACTTCAAGTTGTAATTTTCAACGCCAAACCGCCTAAATTCAAATTTGAATGTTGTTTTGGCTCCAAACTAAAGAGGAGCTCTATTTATAGGTAGGTTTCTAATATTTTTGGGTAACTTTTTGGGGACAAGCTCGCATATTGCGAAAGGGTTATTCTGCAGCTTTTTGTAGCTTGCATGTGTTGTAGAACTTGAGGATTTGAGATCCTCCGCATGTAAGAAGCTCCATTTTCTAAATAATAAAATTATTCTCTTGTTTGTGCATTATTTTCTATGTCTTGGGCTGTGCCCTCATCAAAGAATGATCTAGAAACATCCATGAGCACCAAAAAACAATAGAGAAGCATCTACAACAACTAGAATTACTGGAAACACATAAACTTCACTCTTGAACACTGATAGAACCCACATAAATACTATCAGAACAAATATCTTTGTAACTCAAACAAAACTTCACACGAACCTCTAAAATTTCTGGAGGATGGACTAGATACAGTAAAAAATAAACCCATTAATCCACAATAGTTGATCTTTAACATACAAAACAAGACACCTTCATGACCTTCATAGTTCCACTGGGAACCTGTAACACTTTCTTTTACAATTTTCTCTATATCCTCAACATATACAACCTTCAATACACCAAATTCAAATAGTGTTGACACAAATGACAACCACATATCAGAAATAGAATCACAACATCCAAAAATATCCCCCTTTGGCATTGATGGAAACACATGATGTGAAAACCACCATCAACCCAACTCTCAATCAACACTTACTCATCCTTAGATTCTGACTCTTCTTCCTTGACCTCTTCTTCATGAACTTCTTCCTACAAGACTCTTCACTCTAGGTGAGCAACAATTTTTCACATACTCTTCTCCCCCTTTGACATCAATGGAAAAGATAGGCATTATCTTTCCACATACAAGCTCTAAACCACATATCTGCACATCTGACTACTCCCCCTGAGTAGCAACCACAGAAATGGAAATCCAGATCATAATATGATCATGAAATGCATAGATTGCTGCTAATTAATGCATCCTTAGTTTATATTAGGAGGGGTAATTACCCCTAGCATCCCTCTAAGATACTCAAAAGTAGCCTTCAGTAATCGTTTAGTGAAAGTATTTGCAATATGTTCTTTGGTAGGCACATACTCCAGTCTGACTTATTTCTCACTTACTTTCTCCCTCAAAAAGTGAAAATTGATTGATATATGTTTTGTCTTAGAGTGTACCACTGGATTATTTGATATGTTAAATGCACTTGAGTTATCACAATATATGGAAATAGGTTCATCATATACTACTTTGATATCTTTCAACATTTGTTTCATCCACATCACTTGAGTACAGTTGTTTGCAACAACAATATACTCTACCTTAGTAGTAGATAGAGAAATGCAATTCTTCTTTTTACTCAACCAAGACACTAGCTTCTTCCCTATGAAGAAGGAGCCACCACTAGTACTCTTCCTATCATCTACATCTCCTACCTAATCCACATCAATATATAAATTCAAAGTAACATTATCATCCTTAGGATACTAAAGCCCAAAATCAATTGTTCCTTTCAGATATTTGAAGATTATCTTTATAGCAATCACATGAGACTCTTTTGGATCAGCCTAAAATATAGCAACCATACATACAACATTCATAATTTCTATTCTAGTGTGAGTTAAATAGATCAATCCACCAATCATTGATTTGTATCTTGTTTTATTTGCTTTAGGAGAATCATCATTATGTGTCAACTTATATTCGGTTACCATGGGAGTACCAACAAGTTTTGAGTCATCCATGCCAAACTTCTTCAACAATCCTCCCACATATTTGGACTGAGATATGAAGATCCCCTTGTCTAACTAAGTAACTTGCAATCCCAGAAAAAAATTTGTCTCTCCAATCATACTCATCTCAAATTCATTCTTCATTTGATCAACAAACTTCATACATAGATTATCATCTCCAAAAATAATTTCATCAACAAATACCTCAATAATTAACTCTTTGCCATGATCCAACTTGAAATACAAGTTTTTTTCAGTAGTACCTTTATTGAATCCAAGCTTCAGTAAATATTTTTCTAGTCTAGCATACCAAGCTCTAGGGGATTGCTTGAGTCTAAAGAGATTTCTTCAATAGGAAGACCATGTTTTCCTTATCAATCAATTGAAATCCATCCAACTTCTCAATATATACTTCTTCTAACTCACCATTCAGAAAAGTTGAATTCACATCCATTTGATAGTCTTTGTAGTTCTTATATGCAGCATAAGCAAGAAATAAGCTTACAACTTCAATTCTAGAAACAAGGGAAAAGGTTTCTTCAAAATCAATCACCTTCCATTTGTGAATAACCTTTACATACATGTCTTTCTTTATTTCAGACCACTTTACCTTGTTCATTCAAGTTATTATAAAAGACCCATTTAGTACCAATTACATTTTTATCTTTTGGTCTGGAAACAAGTATCCATGTATTATTTTTTTCAATATGCATTAATTCTTCCTCCATAGCTTCCATCTAGTGTTTATCATTGCAATCTTCATTGACATCTTTAGGCTCAATCTTGGACATCAGGAAATACTCTTTTGTAATCTTTCTTCTATTTTACATACCTTTGTTCTTGTATCCTATAATTTTATTTTTAGAGTGATTTAACTTTACATACCTTGGAGTTTTAGGTTTCTCTTGAACTTTTGATTCTTCTGTTCTTTCCTTTGCAGTTGCACTTGTCTCTGCTTCCTAACTACCTTGATTTACTGAAACAAAAGGAATATATGGAACATATGGCACAATTTGAAGTTGATTTTGTGTCTGAACATTCTTCCCTTTGTTTGAATTGTCTTCATCTGAATCATATCCACAATATCTAGATGATTTAGTAGAATCCTCATCACACTGACATTTTCACTCTAAACCATTTTCCTCAGTCTTCTGTTATAGCACTGATAGGCCTTGCTTCTAGTAGAGTAACCTAGAAATATTCCTTCATCACTTCTTGCATCAAACTTTCCTATATCATCATTTCTCTTGATGTAGCATTTTCTTCCAAAGATCTTGAAGTATTTAATAGTAGGCTTATAACCAAATCATAGTTCCAAAGGAGTCTTACCAGAATTACCATTTACATTTACCCAGTTCAAAGTGTACACAATAGTTTGTATAGCTTCACTCCAGTAGATGTGAGGCACATTTTCTTCAATCATCTTTGTTCTAGCAACATCCAAAACTATTATGTTCTTCCTCTATGCAACTCCATTATGTTGAGGGGTTCAGGGAGCAGATAACTGTCTTCTAATTTCATGCTCATCATAGAAAGAATTAAAATCCCTCGAGGAGAACTCACCACCTCTATCTGACCTTAAGAATTTTATTTTCAAACCTTTCTCATTCTCTGGCATAGCTTTGAAACTTTTGAACTTTTCTAATGCTTCACATTTTTCTCTTAAGAAAGCAACCCATATCATTCTAGAGTAATCATCAATAATCAACATAAAGTACCTTTCATCATGGAGGGACCACATAGATCAGTATGTATCAACTCCAGTAATCCATTTGAATGATGTTGTTTGCTCTGAAAAGAAACTCTAGTCTATTTTCCCATTTGAAACTCCTTGTAAATTGTGCTAGCAGGCTTCACTAGCTTAGGTAGATCTCTTACTGCTTGAGTGGAACTTATTTTGACAATGTTATCAAAATTCACATAACAACCTTCTATGCCATTACCAAATTTCATCTTTTCACTAGCAACATTCAGGTGAAAAATATTACCTTTTGTCTGTTTATCTAAAGCAATTACATTTCAAGAGCTTCCATATATCCCACATCTTCCATCTTTGAACTGAAGATCATAACCCTTTCCCACCATCTATCCAACACTCAATAGGTTGTGCTTCAATCCTTCAACATAAAGAACATCATCAGTGTTATTCTTACCACCAAGATAAATAGATCCTCTACAACGAATCACAGAAGCATTGTTATCTCCAAATCTTACAACCCCACAATCATACTTCTCTAGACTTACAAATTTGATTTTGTCACCATTCATATGATGTGAGTATCCACTGTCAATAACCCACTCATCCTTTTCTTCAATTTGGGTTGCAAGAGCTTTCTCAATTTGAGCAAATTCAGTAGCCACAAGACTATTTTCCTTGATATCAATGAAAACCCAATCATCTTCATTTCCATTATCTTTATCAGACTCATCATCAGTCACTCCTTCAAAAAAGTAGCATTTATTTTGAAATCTAGATTTGTAACTCTTAGATCTAGGGACTCTTTCAAGAAACCTTGATGCAAAATGAGCTATTTATTACAAGAAAAACCTTTGATAGGAAACTTTCCTTTATACTTACCTTGTCCTCTACCTTCTTTCTTTACAATCAGTTCTTCCAACTTTTCTACTTCTCTTTCTTCATCTTCAAGCTATTTCATTTTTTCCTCATACTTGAATGTATTTCTAGAACTCTCTCCCGGATCATATCTTTGCTTGTTTCTTCCATCTACAGTAGCCTTAAATCAGTTTTAGTCTTGGGAATAGAATCACCAAATTCACTCAACTCAAAGGTAGTAATTTTACCAATCAATCTATCCCTTGTCACATTCGTTAATGATTTAGTTTATTCAATAGCATGAGCCTTTTCTTTGTAGGAGGGAGGAAATGATATGAGCACCTTAGACACAATTTCTTCCTCATCCAGAATACCACCAGCACATCTAATACCCATCACTAGTTCATTTACTCTATGCATAAAAGAAGAAATATTTTCATCTTCACCCATCTTCAAATTTTCATACTTGCCTTTCAAACTCTGTAGCTTAGCCATCTTCACATGTACATATCCTTCATACAAAGTTTCTAGTTTTGTCCACATCTCATGACTTATCTTTAGACCTAGCACATTTGGCATTTCCAAATATGTTAGAGCACTCAACAAAGCTTCCATAGCCGAGACATTATTCTCATCCTCTTTAACCTCATTACTAGTGGAATGATCACTAACAGGAATAACATATTTGTTCTTTGTAATTTTCCAAAAAGGTTCACCAATACACTTCAAAGGACACTCCATCCTAGATTTCCACAACACGAGTAGTTTGTTCCATCAAATCTAGGACTGTCCTTCTTGTATGATGCCATCTGATATCACCTCAAGCTTTTTAAACTTCTTCAAAGGAACCAACTCTAATACCAATTGTTGAAAAAAAAAGGACAGACAACTGAGAGGGAGGGTGAATCAATTGTCATAGATTACTTAAAATTTTTCAAACTTTACTTAACTTAATTTGATATTTGATAAATGAATAATAAACCATGAACAATCAACACATCAGAAACATAGAGAACACCAATATTTTTACTTGGAAACCCTGTTAGGGGAAAAACCATGGTGGAGGTTAGTCTGCAATATTAGACCTTGTTAAAAGTATAAGAATAATGGGAATGCACATGCATTCAGGTACACTTCCTAGAGCTCGCTGCTCAAATACAAAAGAGGACTCACTATCCAAAGTAAAGTTTGGATTAAAACCATCCAAATTGTGAACTAAGAAAATAGCTTCTACACAAGACTGATTATAGTTCTAGTTAAGCACAGAAAAACATTCTTCACTCTTTGCTCAAACTTCACACTTTGCTCAATCTTCTTCACACTCTACTATGTAATCAAATGATATTCACACATACACACAAAAGTGCACACCAAGCACACTAAGCATATTAAAAACTCTGATCATACTCTACACTAAATGAAAAAATTGCTCTTATATATCCACAACATGAGATTACATCAACAACTTAGTCGGCCAAAAATATAAAACATATTTTCAATGTCAGCCCAAATTTACAAATAAATTTGCAATGTGAATCCACTAAGGTCAGCCACAACATAGTGCTGACCCAAATTAACAACTCCAACACAAAAAGACTTTAATTAATTTCACCTTGAAGATCCACAACATGCTATAACCATCATGTCATCCAAGAACATGAAAAAACCAAATATATAGAAAAAATCTTCAACCCTGAGCACACCAATCAATGTGGATGTACCACAAAGATAGAGCACGATCTAGAAACATCCATCAATACCAAGAAAAAATAGAGAATCATCTACAACAACTATAATTACAAGAAACAGTTTGAAAGCTATAGATGTTTTTCAATCAGCCTATCAATTAGGACTTTAGTCATAATTCAAATAGAAAATAAATAATAGTTATTTATTAAATTCAAAATAAAGCATAATTTATATTGGTGGAAAGTTAAGAATCTCCTTTAAAAAACCTTTTCATTCCATTAATTTTGGGTAAAAAAAAATTTGTCAGCCACATACCCTACAAATACCCATCATATTGCCGCTTTTTGGCCCATCATGATCCTGCACATACCCAACCCATAGAAATATTATCAGAACATAGATCTTCGTAACTCGAACAAAACCTCATGCGGACCTCTGAAATTTCTAGAGGATGGACTAGATACACTTGAAAATAAACCCATTAATCCACAATATTTGATCTTCAAAGTATAGAATGAGACACCTTCATGACCTTCAAAGTTCCATTGGGAAACTGTAACACTTTCTTTTACAATTTTCTCAATATCCTCAACATATACAACCTTCAATACAACAAATGCTAATAGTGTTGACATCAATGACAACCACATATCAGCAACACAATCATAGCATCCAACACAAATATAACCAAGGTCTGGGAAAGTAAGTGGGTAAAGCTAAATATTGGGTACCGGGTTATAATGTGAAGTGAAAATGCTAAAATTTTAAATTTATCTAATGATCTCCGTGATCTGGTATATGTGTGAGGATTTATGATACACTTTTAAAAGGCATGTTGATTATGAGATTTTTGTACTAACATTTGAATAATGGTTTTATTTACATGAGATGTTATAAATGTTTTCTTTCTTTTAAAGGGATTTAATGTGTGGAATTTGTGATTGCAGGAGATATCGATTGTGATGCAAACCTTGGGTATGGATGATTAGGAAAACTTGAATCATGGATAGAATATTTTTTGGTTCAGTTCAATTACTCTGGGAGATTATAATGTAGATGGATTTGAGTCCAATGGAATTCTGGGGATCTCAGTATTTCACATGCGATTGAAACAAATGCCAATTTTTGGGAGAGCCCATTACCAAGAGTGATAGAACCGGAGCTAAGCGATGTGTGGGGGAAAAAATTCCACTTGTTTATTCTAAATGTATGGGAAGTCCCTACACATTATCCTGATTCGAAGTATCACTCTAGAAAAGATTTAGGATCAACACCCGAAGAGCTTCAACGTGTAATTGGAGATGACTTCCATTGACTTCAATTACAATTCTCCTATTGGTCACTACATTCCACGTGCCTTGACGAGATTGGTCCCTTAGATTTCCTCCCATGTAGTTTTCTTATCCTATTTGAGCCTTGTGTTCTATAAAAGGCTAGAGTATCCTTTATTTTATTTTTTAAGGTCAGAATTTGTGGATGTCAGAGCAGCATACACTTTTAAGTTTTGTCATTTTTTCCTATTTTCTGAACCATTCCAGCATAAAACTTTGTATGCACGTAGACATTAATTAATATCATAGCTTGTTAGATAGCTACCTATCTCAGTATCTTTTGTAGTAGGTTTTGTTAGTTCAGTCGAACAAGACTGAATGATGTGTCATTTAAGGGTGCATACAAAACCTACTCAGTGTCCATAAATGAAACCCCTCTCTTTAAAAACTTTCATCATTTTATATGTAGCTGTGAAGTAATCTAGTTAAGTATAAAGTGGTTTTCTCTATTTTAATTGATTCTTTGGGGAATCCATGGAGAATAACTGGGAGAAAATTTGAATTTTTAGTATTTTTAATATTTTTTTTAGAATAGATGTTTAAATTCTTGAAAATTTTCCAAAATTTAAATTATTGGAAGAAATTTTATTGAAAATATTTTGTTTTCCATAAAATTATTGAATGCTTAATGCTAAATCTACTTGATTGATAGAAAAGAATTTTTCATGTTCATAAAATGTTATAGTAGATCTTTCGATTTCATGATGCTTGAACTTAATGTTTCAATTCAGAATTCAATACCTAAAAATTTCATAACCACAATCCCTTTGAGATTAACAACAATATCACATCAGTACTCTAGAGTGACCCTAGTGCAACCATGACTTGGTAATCAGAGACTTGGTATTGAACGAAAGCCAATCTTTTCCCTGTTAATGTAGAATTCCCCTTTAGCTTGTCTTTGTTCCATATCTTTGAAGAAGGATAGGCTCTTTGTAGTCTTGTCTATGAAGAAATTTATCGTCCTATTTGTTGTGAGTAAAATCATCGTCAACACTAAGTTCTCATGAATTTGAATTATTTTTTCTTGCAGGATATGATCATTTCGTGTTTCAACTTGCATGCTATTTTGCAAAGAGTTGCTAAGGGTATTATCCATTCCTAGTGTACTAGTGTCAATATTAGGAGTGGAAGTTATAGATTACCAAAGATCCACAATGAGTGTGTTATTGTGAGATGACATGAGTCTTGAGCTTCTTCTCACTAAGGTATTAGCAATAGGACACCAAACACTAATGCAAAGGTTACTAAATGCGGGGTGAATGCAAATGCAATGTAAACTAACAAGAATGAAATGCTTTAAAACTTAAATTCTAGAAAGTAAAACTGAAATGAAAAAACAACAAACAAAAACTCAGAAATTGAAGATCAAATGCCATAAAATGCAGTGAAAAATATGCAACTAGACTGATTCGCTGAAGGTGGCGAATGAGTCTAGGTAGTGAATTTTTTTTTTTTAAATAGAATTTTTAAATTATTTTTTATGATTTTTATATTTTCTAATGAAAATATGGTATGAAATGTAGAATTTTATTGATTTTTAATGAAATGAAATGCAATAATGTAAGATATATGAGCTTTTTACTAATGGAAATTTTGAAACCCTAGAATCCAAATTAAACAATTCAAAATGAAATTCAATGTTAATATAAGCTATTCCTAGGATGTAAATGCACTCCAAAGTAGAATTATGATGTTCAAAATTCAGGTTCACCAAAATGTGGACAATGGAAATTGAATGCACAACTTCCTTGCTCACAACAAAAAGGGAATGAAGGAAGAGGGATTTGATTTCACAATGTTCACACTCAAGAACAAAACCTTGAGATTCCAATGCAATAGAGATTAAAATATATCAAATTGAATTGTCCTCAAGGCTAGAAATTGATAAAAGAGATTAACTACTAATGCAAAACTTAGGAAATGCAAGATGTTTGAAAACACGTTGTGTATGCAAAATGACCTAGAAATGCAAGTAAACTATAATACAAACTCATGAAATAGGAAGTGTGCACCTAGAGATTGGAAAGATATGTAAAGGATCTTTGGAATTCTAAATAATTCACTATTGATGCCAACTAGGACTCATATGCCAAGCTAGGTGACTTAGTCCTGCTTTCTAGAAAACTCTATCGGGATAGGTTTCAGACAACTGGGTACTCAAAACTGCAAAAATATTTGTTTAAGCCTGGGTAGTAGGACTCATTCACCACTAATGTTGAATCAGTCTACTCCTAGATTTTAAGAAATTAAAAAGTAGAATCTATATCCCTTAGTTGACACTTCTGATTATGGTTCAGATCCGGGTTTGAAACTATCAAATTTGACATGTAGGTGTTCTCCAAGCTTCTCCTAGGGTTTTTACAACTTTGAATTAATTTGACAATTTGTTGACAACTTTTCCAATCCTTCACTTTGACAAATCTATAACTTAGACCTACAAATCACATGCACAAAGAGGGAAAAATTGTTGAAGGGTTAGCAAATACAAGTTTTTCATTGGTCAAACCCCAAGTTGGTAATTAAACCCTTGAAATGAAATATAAATGAAATGGAGGAATGATGAATTAACATGAAATGCTTCAAATCACCAAACCCTTGAGGTAGAATTCTACAAACATGTAAATAATGACTCCAAAGTGCTTGAATGCTCTTGTAAACAAAATGTTTGAATGCTAGATCACTTGATTGCTTGTTGGATTGATTGAGAGATTAGGGAGATTAGAAGGGGTGAAATGAGTAGAAAAACCTTATGGGTATGTGCATGATCATGATGGGCCAAAAAGTGGTGATATGTTGGGTATTTATAGGGTATGTGGCTAATGACCTTTTTTTTACCCAAAACTGATGAAACAAAAAGGGTTTTTAAAAGATATTCTCAAATTTCCACCAATATATATTAGGCTTTACTTTGGATTTAATAAATAATTATTATTCATTTTCTATTTGAAATATGACTAAAGTCCCGATTGATAGGCTGATTGAAAAACATCTATAGCTTTCAAAGAGTATCACATTTTTGAAATCCAAAACATGCATCACACTATATGCTTCATATAATATAGGATTAAAAAAGAAAAAAATGAATCTCCTAAAGTTTTGAGGAAGTTAAGATGGTCAGACATACAATTTTTTTATATTTTTTAAAAGTTGTAATAAAAAATTCATAATTAACTACTTACTTGTAAAAAAATATGCATCACATCCAGACATGATTCCTCTACTTATATCTAGAATCTTATAAAAAATATTATCATTTTATTGTGGTTAGGGTGGTCAAATAGACATCCACTTCTTATTTTTTCCTTGAAATTTAAGTACTACTACATTGAAATTTTAAATTTTCACCAAATACATTTTTTGGTTTTTTTAAATAAACCTAGTAGTTTAGAAACTACATTGAATTTGCTATAGATTCCATTCTTGCATATTTTTGAAAGAATATAGATAACTTATTCAAATTTTTACGTAAGTTTCCTAACTCTATTTTTTTTGGATTTTTTGCCACTTAAGGACCTATTTTTTCTATGATGATCCTACACATACCCTTATATTTATACAAAATTATGCAATAATTATCAAAAATACATCAAAGGCCGACATTAAATCTTAGAAAATAAAAAACCCATCATAAATTTGAAATTATTTTGAGTTTTGTGACAAAGGGGACTCATTTGACCCTAATGGTGAATGGGTCCCACTTAAGGAATTTTAAGTGGGTTTTAGAATTTAGATATTTTAAATGATGTTTATCAGGATTATTTTGAAAAACACACTTAAGTGAGGCCTATAAGTGTAAAATGGGGCCAATTAAAGCATAAGAAAGGTTCAAATATTAATGAAAAAACTAGAAAAGTGTGAAAGTTTGTTACAAGACTTTTCAACACTTTGAAATAAGGCTTGGTAAATGATAAAAAGAGGTTATTTAGGTGAAATACATTAACAAGACCCTAGAAAAGTGTGGAATTGTGTTACAAAAATTTACAACATTTAAGTAAGGTACCACTTAAGTATTTATATTTCATAAGGGCTCAAGATCTAATGTGAATGTGTTATTCACATTACAACACTAAATCAAGGCACAATTAAACCAAAATCACAAAGATGACCCAAACGAGATAGAAAGTGTAGAAGGGTTACCTTTTTAGTGTCCATAATTTTTAATTGGAAACTCATTTTGGAATTGGAAGTGATAATAGTTTGAATGTTGTACACTTGTACTAGTATGCTCCTGACCTTTAGCTCATTGAAATGGTCTCTCCCAATTCACACTATGTCAAACTCAAAAAAGAAGAAAATTTCAAGCAAAATGAACTAATAAACATTATATTTTGATGCTAAGGATAATTTCTTAGTAGGATACACCTATAGTTGATCAATGTTAAATTGTGGCTTCTGATTGGTGAAAATGGCTAGATGTTACATTTTTATGGTGGTATTTGAAGCATAATATACAATTAGGTTTAAATTTCATGTATCATATCAGTGTTTGTGGTGACAAATGAGTTTATGTTCAATTAATCTTTGGCCCTATTCCACAATTTTTCCACTCTTGCTAAGATATATGATATGTTATATTTATATATTTTAAGAAATGGAAACAAGTCACTAGAAATAAATATATGGAGAAGAGGTAGTGCCCCATGATGGTTATTGAAGAGACAACAATTATGTAGATAATGATGCATTATGGAAAGGGCCTCTTGTGGGCCTTTGAACCTATTGGGAATTGTGTTATATTGAATGTCTCCTTGATTATGCTTGCAACATAACTGATTTAAATAAGTATAAAATTGTTACTAGAGACAAAAAGACTCTACTTATATATTTGTTTTTTTTTTTTTACATTTATGAATCATGACTAATGTGATGTATCAACAAGCATTCATAAAATTTCTAATGATATAATTTTCTCTTCAAGAAAAACAATTTAAAGGTTTTTGAAGAAAAATGGCATATTTTTTGGGAATCAAAATTATTGTGGGACATCCCTGTGGTTTTTTTTTTTTTTTAGTTTGTTGATGCAACAATTTTTGTCTCCACAAATCAAAATGTAACTTGCATTATATAAATTTTCTTTTTTGTTTAAGAAATTTCATATATTGCATATTTAATATTTATCATTTGAACTTGAAGAGTTATGATGATTTAAAAATGAGCATACTTCTTAGATTTATATACAATGTAATCACTCCTTTTTTTATAATCATCATTGTTTCCACATTTAAAATTTATGCTCAACCATACTATTGATCTTGAAAGCTTGCGCTTCTCTCGAACAACCTTATGGGAAACTAAGTGAGTGGGGGAATTGATTATGCCTTAGTGAATAACCTCCTAGATTTTTAAAGAAGGCATATCTTCCTTGAATTTTGGGAAAAGGGAGAAGGGAATGTAGAAATAAAACCTAATTATGGTGATGCACCAATCCTTTTACAACATTTCAAAAATCGTAAGAGGTTCCTATTTGTGATAAAGTGAACAAAGAATTCCATAGAACCTTCATTATTGGAAGGAGAACGAGTGACTAAGGCCTATATAGGCATAGAGAATTCATTCAAATCCTTTCATTGGAAGCACCCATCAAGGTTTGAACAAAAAAAGGAAACCCTAAATTCAAACAAGATATTTTAGATCCTTACAAAGCTATTCCACTCGACAATATTATATTAAACTGCCAAAAATTTAATAAGAGAATGAAATAGTATTATAACATGATTCAATTCCTAAACATTTAGGTTGGGAGATTATAAAATCTTAGGAATTGAAATTTGGATATCAAGACTTATATACATAAATAAAGAGACAATGCATTCAATGTATACGAGATAGAGAATAAACCATAAAAAAAAGGCCACATGAGCACAATCTGATACTTGATATTACTAAATAATGAAAATGCTAAGTTCAAATAATAAATCTAAACAATTTTCTTTACATCAATTATAAAAGAATGATCAAATCTCTATAAGAAATCTTCTATATCCTATTCTCTACTACTAATAATATATCTATCTATTGATACATCTCTCCTTCTTTGCTCTTAGAAAATTTCATTTTACAAGAAAATGGAAGCATACACGCACTGAGCACTCTCTACTTCCAAAGTTTAAAGCCTAACAGGTGTCATCACCAAACAACCCCAAAATCTACTAAAAAATTAGATCTAATATGACAATAAAATTTGAGCTACTTGAATAATGAAAATGGGAGTAACAACTCAATAACCCAAAACTCCACAAAGACTTCATGTAGGTATCCCTATTTGAAGGAAGATATGGTCATAAATGGTTGATTAATTTGATTTCATTTATCGTAGGTGATAATGGTAATGTCAAAAGAGGTTGACTTTAGAAGCGACAAAGGAAACAAAAAGCACTACCATATGACAATGTTCTTTAAAGTATTGCTCCAATAGTGAAGAGACCCACCTAACAAAAGATGGGTGACATAGCAAGCTGGAGGGTAGGCTAGTGGAAGGTCTTCAAAAAATGGGAGGGTGGCTTGAGGAAAATATTTTTAGGATGGTGACATGTACAACTTCAGGCCCAAATGGAAGGAAATTCCTAAAGAGGTAGCGTAGCCACTACATGGTGCAATTGCACATACCTTTTCTCCAAAAACATCTCACAAAGTCTAAAATGATGTTTCAAAGTGACATGTGGTAGGATGAAAATGAAATCCAAAAGAGTGAGGGCCTTGGGGCCAAAAAGAAAAAAGTGAGGAAAAAAACATACATAAAAATAAAAAATGTTGCATAGTTCTAGTGACTCATAGGGGGCCTTTGTTTGTAGAGCCATGAACCCAAATAAACAACAAATCATAAAAGATAAAAGAAATATGCAATCCCTTAGAGTTTGTGGAATGTAGAATTGAGATACTCCAAGTATTAGTTGGAAGGCTGAACCAATGCATGAGCATATCAGAAGCCTAATTGAGGTGAATTATCTTCTGAAGGAGATTACTCCCTAATTTTCTTGGGTTGCTCTGATGAGGGAAAAGAGTTGGACCAAGTGGAGAACAACACCTTCTATCTCATTGGTTGTAGGCAGTGAGTTCAATATTTCGAAATTCAACTAGTCCTACTGCTTGGCCTCTAAGGCCTATCTGAGTTGATCTTCAGTGAGTACTGCACCATCGGGAAAAAATTGAGAGGTAAAACCAAAATGAACTAAGACTCCAAAATACACTCTTATTTCTTTGATCTTCTTGGTTAGCACTAGCTAAAATTTCTTACTCCTCTAGGTGGCCTAGCTACATGTGAAGAATTCATTTTATTTTCTAGATCATCTTCGGTATAGAATCTCAATGCTTGCCAAAGTCTCCTTAGTTTCCTTACACAAATTGGCTATCAAATTACCTAACTTGATAGATCAGGGGGTGACTATATTCAATATTTGGTCGACTACTAGGAAAACCTTTGTGCCCAGCTCTTACACCAGCTATAAAACCTAGAGCTAAGCTCAGGGTCATCGTTACAACTTTAGCTCTTTCCCAATTGGAAAATAACAACCTTTGTACTGCCAAGAGGAGTTAAGACCTTCTTTCCATAGTCAATTCTTGTTGGAGATGATATTTTTTAATCCTTATTTCCTCCTTCAATTGATCGACCTCTATCTAAGCTTGATGAAGTTCCTCTACTACTTTAGATTGGGCACTAGTTATCTCAATTTTCATCTAGTTCTTCTATTTCTAGAATTTATCACTTAGCCATTTAGTTTGGTCCATGAATTCAAACCATTTATTTTACATTTGTTGTAGATCTCTTTGCAATTCTATGCATATATTATTTTACAAAATTTAAATGTTAGTGAACTATTTTTTCTTCTACTTTCATTCCTCTATAGCCTTTAGCACTTGGGCCTTTAACTCTTTAGTAATTTTGTGCTTGATCTCAACCTCACATGCTATCTTTTCAACCTTGGCTAAATTCAAATCCTTTTCAGTTTGATTAGCCTAAAGTTATGCAGTCGCTTCTCCTTGCTTATCCTATGCTTACCTAAGGTAGGAAATCTCCATATATTTTTCTTTTATCTCCACTTGGCGTCTATCAATTGTGGCCTTTAAATTTTCCAAATCCACCTCACTTCTTTAATTTCTTCTCCAACCTTTTTAAATCAACATACACCACCTTCTGTGTGGCTTTGGAAAGACTTATTTTGTCACGAGGAAGCACTTCTTTCATGTTTAGACGTATTATTTTGATCTCATAATATTCATTAGGTACCTTTTCTCTACATGAAAACATGTCTCTTGTTTTACAATAGTTGAAGGCATTGTGGCCTTTTCCAATTTCTTTTTCTTTCTCTCTTTCTGGGCCTATCTGGTTAACTCTACTTGAGTTTTGAGAACCTATAGAGATTCAATACTTTGTGTAGCCATGTGGACAATGTCAGGTTGCATGAGGTGTGCTTCTGGTTGTTTTGGCTTGGGGAGAGGTAAAGGGAAAAGTTATCAGCAAGAAGTAAAAGATACTTCACAAATGTTGTGTCAAATGAAGAGTACTCATTGGGGTAAGAGGTGTAGTGGTTTAAAATAGTGGCATAGGCCTAGAAATAGGAAATGGTGATGAAACCTATAGCATGGGTGGCTCCAATAATTGAACTTGGGCCTCAGATAAAGAAATTAAAGTGTCTAAGATAGCTATGGTGGAAGACATATGTCCAACATGTGGGGGTTTCATATAAGGCTCATCAAAAAACATGGGAGGGGGCATGTAAAGGATAAGCAGGTTAGAGTTGATGAATGAGGGATTCTACTCTTTAGACGAGGGTCCTATAGCTACTAATGATGCAGTAGAAGAAAGGGTTGTGGGTGTGAAAATTACCTAGACTGTAGGGGCTAAGGAAACTTGTAGTGCAAAATCCATCTCTTCACCTTCCTTATCTACCTAGGTATTCGATTCTCCTTCTCTTTACAGAGGGAATATTGGTTGCTCCAAACCATTTTTCCACTGATCTCAATGAACCTTGGGTTCCTTGAATTGCTGAAGACTTCTTAGTAGACCGTCGAGTTTTTTTTCCTTTGTAGGAATACTAGCAGAAGAGTATACCTTTGGATCTGTTTTCCATGATACTTTTTTTTAAACCCCTTTTCCAACTTTGGATGTAGGATGTGGTGAGACGACACTATAGAAATTTTCTTATTTTGGGTTTCAATCTGATTCTTCATTTGTAGCAAACCCAACCTCTTTATCACAAATTTCTTCAAATTCTTTGTTGGCAGGTATGGCCCCACACAAGGGGGACATCCTCTTGATCTCCTATTGATATCTCCAAAAATCAACTTCTTTCCTTTTGGACCACCCCTTCTTCCTTAGTTGTTTTTTGAAAGACATATTCATTAGAAAGACTAGGTTGAATTTTTCCATGATTTGATAAAAAGTGAGAAATGGAGACCACACAAATGGTATATTTTCTAAGTCGACATAGGTACCTTTATTGTGCATGGTTGGATTTCATCTTTCCTCTCAATATGGTTGCGACTCACGTCAAAAGATAAGGAACCCTTATAGATTATACTTCCATTTAAATTATAGATGAGCCTAAGGCCGAATATTCCAACTTACTAGTCAATACATATTGCTCCTTTCTCTTCATGAGCATCACTTTTCTCTTGCCAATAGTAAGAGGGATTTCATAAAGGAACTTATTTTTCTTTTCGAGTTTGTAGTCATAATCTACAATTGAAATTTGCTAATATGTTTCTAGGGAAAGTATCCTAGCCATTACAAATCTTGGCAGCTAAAAAGGCTCACCTATAAACCCATGGCATCTGATAAAATTGAAAATGAACCCAATGAACCAGTCTAGTGGAGTCATATGCTTCCTCATACACTCTAGATACCCAGGAGGAAACCTTTGTAGAGGTTGTTGGCATAAATCGTGAAGCACATCGTTAAGAAAATATTTAGGAAAATAATAATAGTCACATGTGCTTGAAATCACATGGGTCCATAATGAAATTGGTTTGAACAACCTTGATCCACTATACCTATTGAATGGTAATTCCAAACGGTGAAAAAAATACAGGGTTCTAGTGTAGAATTAAATGTACCAAGAAAGGAGTATATTTGAACTTACAAAAATGGTGATACTCCTTCAACTGGTCAACCATTCCATCTAAAATTAATTTTCCAAAGTCATAATGACATTTTCCATTTTATTTCTTGATATTAGAGGCTAGAACCATCTAGTATTTGTGTCCCTCATCATCATGATCCAAACCATATGACGTAGCCACGGTAGAAGGGTCCTCAAAGAGAACAATCCAAACTATGCAGCAAGAGAAACACAATGAAAGCAACATGAAATATGGAGGAAAATGAAGATGAAATATTCTCATTAAAAATTATCTCTATAACATTTAGCCAACAACATCCACACTTACAGATTCGGCTCACAGGCCTCAGGAAACATACAACATTTCTAACATGCTCCTATATGTGAGTTGCACCAATACAATTTGGATCAATCTTAATCCACTTAATCAAATACTAACTCCACTACTAATCTAATGATTGATTACAAGATTTATAGCATATCCACAACTCAAGAAACATCCACGTCATCCAAGATCATCACACTCTCCAAGGAAAGAAAATGTAACGTGCACATGAATATGCTGGCCTCAAATTTGAATTACTCTTCAACAGGTGCATAAGATGAAGTGTGGACTTATGATCAAGGTCGGGGATACTCCATGGAATAATTAAAATCACACCATTAGGATCCACAAGTCACGTGGATGATCCATAATGATCGAATTGGCCGAAAAGTTTGAAATTATTCTAGTGTCGGTTCTAGAAACTACCAAGAATTCCAGAAATGATAACTTGTCGAAAAAATATGCAAATACATCTAAATCTTGGGACAAGGAAAATGAACATGTAGACAATGTACTCCAAGATCCACAAGGTCTGGTGAGAAAAGATGACAAATCCACCAACACGAATAGAGGAAGAATATGATAAGAACAAAAAACTAAAAGAAAATATTTTTTAGTTGATGCAAGATTGCCAAGAACCAAGGATGCTCCTGCATCAGACATCTAGGGTTAATGAAAAGTGAGTCCCTCACTTTTTTGGGGCCATAGGAAAACCAAGATGGTCTACCTTAGCCTAAGAAATCCAAGAAGAATCCTCCACTAGTCTTCCCTTCCACTTCACAAGATACTCTTTTTACTTCCTTCCACAAGTCTTCCTTTCATCTCTGACATCCAAAATCTCCTCAATCTCATCTGACTGTTGTTTAGGAAACTGACTCTCCAATTCCACTATACTATCCTCACTGAATTTTGCTTCATAATACTAATGTAGGTCTACAATGTTGAATATAGGTAGTATTCCCATGCCATCCGGTAACTACATTTCATATGAATTCCCTGAATCAAACTTTCTCAAAATCTTACAAGGTTGAAACTTCCCCATCTTCAACTTATTTTATGTCCCAACTAGAAACCTTTCTTTCCTCAAATATACCATTACTTCATCTCCAACTTCAAACTCCTTATGTCTCCTCTTTTCATCTACCTTTTCCTTATACTTTCAATTCATGTCTTCCAATTTTTGTTTCACTTGAGTATGTACTTTCTTCATGTGTTCTGCAAATTCTTCTGCTTTTGTACTCCTCTTATTTTCCATACTAATGTCTCTTAACTCTGATAGACCTCTACGATGTATTTGAGTAGAAATCTCAAAAGGTGTCTTTCCTGTACTCCTGTTCATCGAATTATTGTAAGAAAACTCTACTTGTGCAAGGAATAAATCCCAACTTCGAGTCCTCTCTAACCAAACATCTCAAAAAATTCCCTAAACTCATGTTTACTACCTTTTTTTGTCCATCAATCTATGGGTGAAAATTAGAACTGAACTTCAATTTTTTCTTCAACTTCTTCCAAAGTGTCCTCCAAAAGTAACCAACAAACTTTACATCTCTATCTGAAAGAATACTTCTAGGTAACCCATGCAATATAGCCACTTCTTTGAAAAACAAGTCAACTACATGCACTACATCTATTGTCTTCCTACAAGGTATGAAATGTGCCATCTTAGAGAATCTATCTAGCGCCAAAAATACATAATCATTACCTCTTTGTGTCTTTAGCAATCGAGGTATGAAATCCATGCTAATATCCTCCCAAGGTCTCTCTAGAACTGTCAAAGCCTTATACAATCCAACATTCTTACTACTCCCTTTTGCAATTTGACAAACTTTGTAGCTCTGAAAAAACCTCCTAACATCCTTATGAATCTGTAGCCAAAAGTAGTTATCATTCACCAATGCCACTATCTTATCAACTCCAAAATGTCTTGACATTCTTCCACTATGCTTCTCCTTCACTAGGTTATCTGTCATTGAACTTCGGGGTATACACAACTAATTTCCTTTGAACATGTCCTCATGAATGAAATAATCTAGCCACTTACTTCTATCCTCCAAAATATGTTCTTTACAAGCACTCCCAGGTTCTGCAAAATTGTGTTCTTCTTCATACAAGTTCTTCAACTCCTCAAAGCCTAATACCTCCACTCTCATAATTTTCAGTAAATTTATTCTCCTACTCAAAGCACCAAAAACTCTAGTTGAATTTCCCCTCCCATGCTTCAAAACAAAATTATAACTCTGCAAGAACTCTACCTATATCATGTGTCTTTGATTCAACTTACCCTAACTATTCAAATATTGCAATGCTTTATGATCTGTGTACAACACAAACTCCTTAGGAAAAAAATAATGTCCCCACTTCTTCAAGGCTTGAACTATGGCATAAAATTCTTGATCATACGCTAAATATCTTCTCCTAGCATCATTCAACTTCTTACTAAAATAGGCTACATGTCTTCCTTCTTGACTTAGTACTACTCCAATTACATATCCACTTGCATTATAGTCTACCTGAAATACCTTATTGAAATTCGGTAAGGCTAACATAGGTTGCTCAGTCACCTTTCTTTTTAATAACTCAAAGTTCTTTGATTTTCTTTAGATGTCCATCTAAAATCCTTCCTATCTCCTCTCATTGTTTTTGTCATAGGACTACAAATAGAACTGAAATTCCTGATGAACTTTCTGTAGAAACTATACAATCTGTGAAATGATCTTACCTCTCCAATGCTATCTGGTGTAGGCTACTCAAAAATTTATCTTACCTTCTTAGGGTTCATCTTCTATCCATCTATAGATATCACAAATCCTAGGTATATCAACTCTTCCTTCATGAAACTACTCTTCTCTCAACCTCTGCAAAACTTGTCTCATATGCAACAGATGTTCTTCTCTACTGTTACTGAAAATCAAGATGTCATCCAAGTACACAATCACAAACTTACCCAAGAACTTCTTTAATACCTCATTCATCAACCTCATGAAAGTACTCGGTGCATTTTTCAATCCAAAAGCATAACCAACCACTCATACAATCCTTCATTTGTCTTGAATGTTGTTTTTGACTCATCTCCTTCTTTGATTCTGATCTAATGATATGCACTCTTCAAGTCTATCTTTGTGAATTACTTAGCTCCACTCAAGAAATCCATAATGTAATCCATCTAGGGTAGAGGAAATCTATACTTCATAGTGATCTTGTTTATGGCTCTAGAATTTATACGCATTCTCCATTCTCCATCCTTCTTAGGTGCAACCACAACAGGTACTGCACATGGACTTAAGCTTTCTATAATCAAACCCTTCTTAAAAAAATCACACTTGTTTATTCAATTCCTCATTCTCTGCAGGTTTCTTTTGGTGTACTACTTTATTAGGTGAACTAGCTCTAGGAATCAGATCCATACAATGGCTAATACTCCTTATAGGTGGTAATCCATCAGGTACATTATCTAAAATGTTCTCTTCATATTCTATTAGTATCTCTCTTATCTCTGTCGGGTGTACTTCCACATGCTTCAATTCTTTATCCTTTTTAGGAATCAAGGAATAACACACATTCTCATGTCTCAATCCATCAAGAAATCTTCTTCCATCAACCAAAAAAACCCTAGCATTCGTACAAACTTTAACTATAGGAACATCTTCCAAAGGCAACAAAATCTATTTCACCCCATTAGCAACAATGGTGTATATATTCTTCTTTCCATCATGAATATCTTGTCTATCATATTGCCAAGGCCTTCCTAACAAAATATGGCATATATCCATATGGATGATATCACACAAAACTTCATCATGGTAATTTCCTATTTTCAATTTCACCAAATATTGTTCACTTTCCAGAATCTTATGCTTATCCTAAATCCAAGCAATCTAATAGGGCTTCAGGTGCTTCAACCTTTACAACTTCAATTTAGTCACTGTATCTTCAGAAACCAGGTTCTCAAAACTTCCACTATCAACTATCCCTTGCAACATTTACCAGCTACCTTGCATCTTGTCTGAAACAAATTCTTTCTCTGCAATGATTCCTGCTCCAACTCACTTTGACACAATACTCTTCTGTTCACAAGCACTTCTCCTTCTTCTAGTTTGTTAGATGATTTGGCATGATCCTCCTCAACAAAGGCTGTTCTTTTTTTTTCTTTGTATTTCTACTTGTCTCCCCCTGATTGCATTCAAATGCTCTATGCCATTCTCCCCCACACTTATAACAAGTTCCTCTAAATACCTTTGTCTATTGTCCTCTATCATATCTTCTATATACTTCATTCTAGTAACCACCATATCCACCTCTTCTATAATATTTGTTGGACACTAGGAACACCAAGAGAGGGGGTGAATCAGTGTTCAATGATTTTAACAAAACAGATCTAAAACTATCAACAACAATAATAGAAATTTATTTAGCACATAGAAAATTAAAGCATGCAAGAACATTAATGAACACCATAACACCAGATAATTTTATGTGGAAACCCTATTAGGGGAAAAACCACAGTGGAGATTAATCCACAATGTTTACTCTATTAAAAGTAAATAAAAGAGGGGAATGCACTTGCATTCAGGCACACTACCTAGAGCTCACTGCTCAAGAGAAAAAGGCTCACTTCCAACAGATAAAATAAAGTTTACAAAAAAACTTTGAACTGAGAATATAGCATTAAAAAAATGCTTGGATTCAGCTCGAATGAATCTCTATATCAGATTTTGGATCTTTTGACCAGACCACACTTTTTCTCTGCACTGAACTACTCAACATACAAAAACTAATCTTCCCTCAAACAATTGATCTGCTCTTCTTCACTCTTCCCTTGATGCATACATTTTCCCTTTCACACACTCAGACACACACACCTTCATCTATCTATGTCTATATAATAAAAAGGATTACGAATCTCCTTTATATACCCACTAACCAAAAATTCAAATTATGTTAGCCTCACAATAAGATATAATATTTTTCTTTATGTTGGCTCACATATCCTAATTAGAAGTGAAGCATACCCACACAAGTCAGCTAGAATTTAGTAGGGACCCACTAGAAAAAAAAATATTCCACATAGATCCATAATACGTCATACAAAGCATGTCGACCACAATGGAAAATAAGCCATGAATCATGCTACTGAATCTCATAACTCCAACTACGACTTAGGTTTATACCACAAAACTTATCAAAGGATAGTGTAATTGCTAAGAAAGATTTCTTGGAGCTCCACACCATGAAATAATGATCTGGTAAATGAGCAATATCATGTGCAGTTTCACTTGGGCAAGCAGATGTCTTGTTCTTCATACTTACTACCAGTAGAATACAGAAAGTCAAGTTCTTTGCTGGTATGAGTAATGCTAATACTGCAGATCATACTACAAACTCTAGTTGTCATTAATGACAACATAAGTAGCCAATGATGATCTCTCAAAGCCATATGCCAAGAATATCTCCCTTTGGCATTGATGGCAACACTTAAAAAAAAATTGACTAAGTTTCAAAACCAAAAACAAAATTATTGCTCCCCTATGGATATTTGGGAATTTTTTACTCATTCTTGCCCCCTTTGACATCAATGAAAAAGCTCTACTATATCTTCTCTAGAATTACCTTCTTATTATATCCCCTTAGCATTTACTATTATTCCATTCTCTTCCCAACTGATGATGCAAAATTTGATCAAAATTTGACAACTACAACAAGAGTTCAAAAAATTATTTTATACCTAGCTTTCATTTCTGGAAGGAATTTCTTCCAGGAATCTACTGTAGTCCCAATGGTAATGATCAAGCTGTTATTTTCTGATGCTCTATTGATGATCTAAACAAGCAACTCAAGAATGGTGAGTGTAGCTTCCAACTTTTCTCTTGACTTGAGCACTTCAACCATATGCTCTAGTCTCCCTTTAGTTAGGTCTTTTATTTTACATAAGGTATCAATAAGATTATTCCTAGCACAAAGCACCTTTGTATGCTCATCTTGTAGAGCATGAACCTTCTTCTTAACATCTCCATCCATATCCAAATCCATACTGTAATCTTGACTGATTTTGACAATCTCATCCTTAATTTCCCACAACTTGTCTTTGTACTTTCCTACCACATGAGGCCACCTTAGACAATAATTGAGTAACTTATTTCCTGAATCAATACACTGTCTCAACACATTCATTTTCTTCATAAATTTGGAAAGAGATAGCCTAAATTACATCTTTAAATGAGAAATTATCTCCTCTTTTTTGTCCAGAGGTACAGATTCCATAGCTTCCTTGACACAATCAATTAGTTCTTTTGGGAGAACATCCTACAGACTTTCCAACTCAATATTATAATCAACAAAATATCTTCCTAGAGTGTCCTCAATGAAATCCTACTCATAGGATGGTCCTTTCAACTGTATATCTGACATCTTTTGCATACTACCCTCATCTTGAATGATTTGCATTGCCTTTGACTTGAACATACTACCTTATTCATCACTATCTTCTACAATTTCCACAACCGGTTCAGCTGGTTTTGGTTAGTTATTTAAAGAATGATCTTCAAAAAATTCATCTTCTACATCCACAACTAACTAACCTTTCCCCTTTTCTTCAGCCTTTGCTAACTTGGGTACTGTTGGAGTGGCATCAACCATATCACTTCCTTTGTTCTGCCTTTTCTTGGCCTTGCCGAAGGATGACCCACTTTTTGTTATCTTTACTAGGACAAGGATAACACCTTCCCTAAACCTTTCTAGTATCTTTCAAAAAAAAAAATCATACACTTGTTCACAATTCTCAAAATAATTATAATGATTGAAGATTTTCTTACAAACCGACATATTTTCTCTTCATACTACATTTTCTTTTATAGGAAAATAGTTTAGAAAATACATCATAATGCATATTACTAGAGTGCCAAACCTGAAAGCATAGTAAATATTCTTCGTTAATTGAACATCTTCCATCAATTGATCCTTTACCAGACCATGTAGGTCAAAATCTTCATTTTCAATTATCATGTTATAAGCGATATATGTAGCACCTATTGAGGTTGATCCTTCTCATTTTCTGAAGAAGATCTTGTATGAGATTCCATGTGCCACATATCTTGTGAAAGGATCATTAATTGATGCAATAATCAGAGCCCTCAGGTCTCTCCTAATTTTGGTTAGGGCTTCAACCTCAATGCTGCGAATCAACTTTTTCTTCAGTAAATCACCAACATTTCAGAAGCCTGTTAAATTACTAATCACATCCTTAGTAATTTGATAAGGTTTTTCAAGAGTGAGGATATCACCATCCAATTTGTTCAAAACAAACCAAATTACTTTAGAATTGACGAAATGAGGATATGTGTTCCATATATCCATACTTTTATGCATAGATCCTTCAAGCCTCTTGAAATTGGCAAGTGATAAAAAATTCCTTTCATCCCTAATCTTTTGTCTACTGTAATAATCTAGAGTTATGGTTCCTTTGATTTTCTCCATATTTCGCTCTGAAAAAAGGTCTATCGATCGCAAAAATAGATATGAAATTTTAATGATCAACAAAATACCTAGAATTCACTGCAAGGATCACCTTTTACACCTTCAAAATTTTGCAGAAAATGCTCTCAAACTATTCTTCTTCAATGCACGGTGACAAATTAGGGTTCCAAATTCCCCTTTTATAACTTCAACTACCTTACTTTCTACCGCATTAAATACATTGCCCTAGAAGTTACGGTCACTCTGCGAACTCAGACAACAAGCAAAAAAATTGGCCTCAGACCTATACCATTCCACCCAATTCAACATATGATTTCTGAAATTTTCATTAATGAATTAACATGATGATTGAAAGCATCTAGGAATTCAGAGTTGATTATATACAAGGGGATAGGAGATCTTCATGAAAAACTCCCCCTAGGCCATTGGCCTGATTTTAATTTTTGCAAGAGCTACTAGGGGGAACTTCCAGTACAACCTTGTTTACTTCATTAGATTCACTTTTCTTCACCCATGTTCTCTTCATTTGATCTCTTATCTCTTTCACATTACCTTTTTATTTTCCTTTATTTTCTTTCTATTAATTTCTTTCTTGATAAATGAGACCTCTTCTATTCAAGTTTCTGTTCCTACAGAATTTTGTAAGGTGTCCAAGATTGTTACAATTGAAACATACTGGAACATTTTTTCTATACCATCCATTCCACTGATTTCCTCATGAATTGCATTGATTAGCAACATGTCAAAATCTTCCACATGTATAGTATTTAATGTTACTTGTATTGACAAACATGCTTCTACATTCTAATGCCTTATGACCAAACTTCTTGCATTTAAAACATTGACCAGAGAATGATGGAGTACTGGGATTTATCCTTCTTCTACACTGAGAAGCCATATGGCCAAATTTATTATAAGTAAAGCAATATCCATTAAATCTTTGAGCATTGGGTTGTCTTACCGGATGTCTTCTTCCTTGGTTCTTCTTTTCAAAGTTCTTTTGTTCAAATCCAAATATTTCACCATTCTCATAGCCAAGACCTCGCTTGTCATTCATATTCTTCTCACTTTTGGTTATCTCATCAAGCGTAGCAGAACTTATCCTGAATTTCTCCTTGAATTCATTTGCAGTAGCAAGCTCATTTCCAAGAGTAACTATTTCTCTTTCAATCTCATGTTCATATTTTTTGTCCTATTGCAGTTCAACCTCCAACTTAATGGTTCTACAGTTAATTCTGCTGCATTCTTTAGATTTCTCTTTTAGAGACTGGGAAAGATTCTCCTCATTCTTCTTTCTTTCTTTGATCTCTTTGATAAGCTTCATTGTCACATATTCCATCTCAACTTTTAGAGTTGCATTGTCCTTGGCTATCTTTTCACATTCTTCTATTATTTCTTTTAGGGTTTGATTTAGATGGACATCATCTGGACCTTTTCTTTCTTTTTGCTTCAACTGATCACACAACTCTTTCCTCTTTTCCCTTCACCCATTTATCTTATCCTTTAGTAATTGAATGAATTTGTTGGCATCTATAAGATTTTATTTTAGCTCCATGACCTTTGCTTTAGATTGATCAAGATCATCAAGCACCACCATAAGTTCTTGTTGAATACCACCAACGTCCATTTAGATTCAAGATTCACCTCATGCTGTTAAACTTTTGAAGAGGAACCAAAGCTTTGATACCAATTGTTGGACACTAGGGACACTAAGAGGGGGGGTGAATAAGTGTTCAATGATTTTAACAAAATAGATCTAAAACTATTAACAACAATAATAGAACTTCATTTAGCACATAGAAAATTAAAGCATGAAGGCACATTAATGAACACCATAACATGTGATACTTTTATGTGGAAACCTTGTTAGGATAAAAACCATGGTGGAGATTAATCCACAATGTTTACTCTATTAAAAGTAAATAAAAGAGCGCAATGCACTTGCATTCATGCACACTGCCTAGAGCTCACTACTCAAGAGAAAAAGGCTCACTGCCCAAAGATAAAATAAATCTTACAAAAAAACTTTGAACTGAGAATATAGCATCAACAAATGGTTGGATTCAGGTCTAATGAAGCTCTATATCAGATTCTAGATCTCTTGACCAAACTGCACTTCTGCTCTCACTGCACTACTCAACATACAAAAATTGATCTTCCCTCAAACAATTGATCTACTCTTTTTCACTCTTCCCTTGATGCATACATATTCCTTTTTACACACCCACACAAACACCTTCATCTATCTATGTCTATATAATAAAATGGATTAGGGTATGTGCAGGATCATGATGGGCCAAAAAGTGCCAATATGATGGGTATGTGGCTGATGGCTTTTTTTTACTCAAATTTGATGAAATGAAAAGGGTTTTCAAAGGAGATTTTCAACTTTCCACCAATATAAATTATGCTTTACTTTGAATTTAATAAGTAATTATTATTCATTTTCTATTCAAAATACGAATAAAGTCCTGATTGATAGACTGATTGAAAAACATCTATAGCTTTCAAATGGTATCACATTTTTTGAATCCAAAACATGCATCACATTCTATGCTTTACATACTATAGGATTAAAAAATAAAAATTGAATTTCATGAAGTTTTGACCAAGTTAAGGTGGTTAGACATATGAGTTTTAATATTTTTTAAAAGTTGTAATAAAAAAATCATAATTAATTATTTACTTGGAAAAATATTACAAAAAAATATGCATCACATCAGGACATGAGTTCTCTACTTATATCTAAAATATTATAAAAAATAATTATCATTTTATTGTAGTTAGGGTGGTCAAACAGGAACCTACTTCTTATTTTTTCCCTGAAATTTATGTACTACTACATTGAAATTTCAAATTTTCACCAAATAGATTTTTTATTTTTTTTTAAAACCTAGTAGTTTAGAAACTACATTCAATTTTCTACAGATTCTATTCTTACATATTTTGAAAATAATATAGATAACTTATTCAAATTTTTACATCAAGTTGCCTAACTCTATTTTTTTTATTTTATTTTTGCCACTTAAGGGCCTGTTTTTTTTACAATGATCCTGCACATACCCATTACCGATATCCTTTATATACCTGCTAACCTGAAATTCAAAGTATGTTAGCCTCACAATAAGATATAATATTTTTCTATATGTCGGCTCACATCTCCTAATTAGAAGTGAAGCATACCCACTCAAATCAGCTAGACTTTAGTAGGGACTCAAAACATAAGTAATAGAAAAACACATATTCCACATAGATCCACAACATGTCATATGAAGCATGTCAGCCACAATGGAAAATAAGCCATGAATCATGCTACCGAATCTCTTAACTCCAACTACGACTTAGGTTTATACCACAAAACTTATCAAAGGATAGTGTAATTGCTAAGAAAGATTTTCTAGAGGTCACTCCACGAAATAATGATCTAGTACAATGAGCAATATAATGTGCAATTTCACTTACCCAACTAGATGTCCTATTCTTCATACTTACTATCGATAGAATACAAAAAATCATGTTCTTTGCCAATATAAGCAATGCTAATATTGTGGATCATACTGCTAACTCTAGTTTCCATCAATGACAACACAAGTAGCCAAAAATGATCTCTTGAATCCATATTCCAACAAGAGTTTCCATCACCTCTAATATATGCATTATCATTCTTATTAACCTCCTTATCCTTATTCGGATCTGGAAAAGATCCTCTTCTTCTTCCAACAAAATTTCTTCCTCTTTGAAATATTCCACCTCTTCCTATTTGTCTCTACTCATGTCTCTTTTTCCTTTGGGGCACATAGATATGCCTCCTCCACACTTTGCAACTTGATCAAACTAATTTCATCCTTTATAGATGACCTCAAACCATTCACATATCTAGCTACTTGCTCAGTATCATCCTTCGGATGTCTAGATCTGATATCCAACTTATAGAATTCCTCAGTATACTCTATCACACTTGAATCTTTATGTTTCAGGTTTTCCAACTTCTTGAAAAAAATAATCTGATAGTCGGTAGGCATAAACTTTGTTTTCAACTTATTCACCATCCAATCCCAAGATTTTATCTTTTCCTTTCCTCTCCTTTGTCTATCTGTTTGCAGGTGTTCCCACCAAAGGGATGCATGTCCTCTTAACTTTGTACAAGAAAAATTCACCTTCTTATCTTTGGTAGTACCTTCAAATTCAAAATACTTTTCCATATATGTTATCCAATATAAACAATACATCTGATTCAAAATTACCATCTATAATCTGATGGATTTAAATGTGGTCTTGTATTCACTTTTGTTAGGGATCTTATGAACCTCTCTTCTCCCTGATCTAGGCTAGGTTGCTCATCTATTTCTCTTTCTTCCTATACTTCTACTTCTTCATCACTCACATCATCAACTGGTCAACCTCTCCTCTAGGCCATTTCAACTACATCGAATCAGGCATCAATTCCTCTTAACATCTCCATCATAGCTTGGTTTACATTTCCACGTGCTCCATTTCCTTTGAAATGTCTTCTTCTAGCCATCTTGAAAATAGTCCTCTATAGCTGCAGGTCAGATCCTCAGTCTACCACCACACAAAAAATCTTCAACAAGACTTCTCAAATTATGTTGACCTCACATGGATCAAATCTAACTCTGATACCAATCTGACATAGCCATGGTAGGAGGGTCCTCAAAGAGAACAATCCAGACCAGGCAACAAGAGAAAAACAATGAAAGAAACACAGAATATGGAGGAAAATGTAGATGAAATATTCTCATTAACAATTATCTCTGTTACATTCAGTTGGGAGCATCCGAGCTTACAGATTTGGCTCACAGGCCTGAACAAACATAAAAAATTCTAACATGCTCCTATATGTGAGCTACACTGATACAATTTAGATCAATCTTAATCCACTTAATCAACTACTAACTCCACTACTAATATAATGATCAATTACAAGCTTGATAGCATATCCACAACTCAAGAAACATTTGTGTCATCCAAGATCATCACATTCTCCAAGAAAATAAAATGTACTGTTTGCATGAATAGGTCGGCCTCAAATTTGAATTACTCTTCAACAAGTACATAAGATGAAGTGTGGACCTATAATGAAGGTAGGGGACACTCCATGGAACAATTAAAATCACACCATTAGGATTGTCAAGTCATGGGGACAATCCACAACGATCGAACTGGCCAAAAAGTTTGAAATTATGTTGGTGCCAGTACAAGAAACTACCAAGAATTTTGGAAGTAGTAACTTGCTAGAAAAAGATCTAAACATGCCTAATTCTTAGGACAAGGAAACTGAACATGTATATGATGTACTCCAAAATCCACAAGGTCTAGTGAGTAAAGATGAGGAATCCACCAACACAAACTAAGGAAGACTAATAGAAGAACAAAAAATTGAAAGAAAATATTATTTTGGTGGATGCAAGATTACCAAGAACCAAGGATTCTCTTGCATCACCATAAATGAAATCCAGCATTGAAAACACATCTTTCAAGTTTGAATTGAACAAACTAAATGACAGAGGAAATTTGGGACCCTCGCTATCAAGGCCTTTATTTGTTTCATCTATGTAAAAAAGAAACTTATCCTTCCTTGATCTCAAAAATCTTTTCAGAGAAAATATTGACCTCCATATTAGCAAGGATACATAACATATCCCTTATAGTTATGGCACAATGTTCATTTTGAGCTCCCCACCTTTGATGATTCTACTTTCCTTATCTAGCTTCTCAGCATAGGTATCAACTAGCTCTAGGCATGAATGCATGAAGGGAAACATGTGCTATGGTAAGCCAAAATTATAGAGCCTTGCTCCAAGTCCCTTGATATTTATTTCTTGTGACTTGGTGGCCATCCTCTAGAAGGCCCCTTTTGGCAAACTCTCAAGGTTGATATGCAGCTTTTGGTTGAAGATATCATTTGCAAAATCCTTGAACACTCTTGGTTTGATGTAGTTTTTGGATGCTATGCTTTTTGGTTTGTGAAAAGTCCTATTATGTTGGTATTGGTACATTAGCAAAGGAGATATCCCAAAATACATCAACATGTCCACATTGGGAGAAGGGAATTTCAACATCCCTACCTAAGGATGATTCTTAAACAACCATTATCTTAAAATTTGAAAGATTTCTACAATTCTTGCTTCTAAACTTCAATAATTTCACTTCTACCAAGGGATTACACACAAAAATTTTGGTAATCAATTTACTAATGTGTTAAAGAATAAATGCATAGTCATTAATGCTAGCCTCTTGACTGCTACCAGTGAAAGGTGATACATGTGGTATAAACACATACATTGTTGGGAAACATGACCTCTTCTTTGGGAAGGGAATTTAGTACAGTCCTTACATAGTTTTCAGTGAAGGAAACCCTTGAGAAACAAGAGATGTAATTAGAAAATACATCTACTTTAATTAAGAAAGAAGTGGCCTTTAAAGAGAGTCTTTTCGAATGATGAAGCTAGTTGATAATCACAAAGGTGATGAACACATGGTGATATTTTGTTTATCTAGTTATAAATAAAAACACTTGTATTAAATTTCAAAGTCTTTCAAAATCCCATATGTACAATTTTCTTTTAGTTCTTACCATCAACTTGCATTTCTTGTTGTCATTCTAACAAGGAAAAGGGTTTTCTATTTACAAACTTTCCAGTTCACTTTTTTCCATAAATAGAGTGTTGCCTTCACAAAAATATTCATTAATTCTACATTTTGTTATTCCTATTTTGTAAAGTATGGGTACTCTAATTAGGCTTTTGATTCAGAATAAACAAATTTATTTCATGGGAGAGATCACCAATGAGAGAATTAAGAGTTTTTTGAGGATGAAGTATGACCTGACCATCACGACATTCAAATGGGTGTTGGGGAGGGATTTAATTACTAATGAAAACCACTACCAAGAAAATATGGATTTCATCTCTTGATTTGTTGCCTCACTCCTAGACCTAAACATTGTGAAGTGATAGATTGTAAAGCTTTGTTAGATCATGTTGTACAAAGACTATATAAAGGGCCTTGATGAAGTTATTGTTGTTTCTATCCCTAGCCTTGGCATACCCTCTACCATGGACCTTGGTGACATGTGGAAAATGTCAAGATGGTCCCATGGCTACCCTTTCTCTCTAAATTTCATATGATGATTATGGAATGGAATTCCCAATGGGTGAGGCCTACCAACTCCTTCCTACTTTGTGTGGATAGCATTGATCCATTTTACAACATTGAATGAATTACTACTTTTGAGTAGCTAGTGTACAACCCTGGTGGAGTGGTGGTGAATGTCGATGAATAATTATGGTTAGTCTCTATGAAGTTGTGCGATGAAAATCTTGCTACTATTAGTTTTGAGACTTGAAAATTTTCATTTTTTTTGCTTTCCACAAATTGGAAGTCAAAAATTCATGCTTTCCTATGCTACTACCTTCAAAATTTTGGATATAATGATGAATATCACTTTTTGACTACCTCTAGAAAGAAAATTCTTGTACCTTTTCCTTGAGATCTTAAGCTCTAGTAAAATATAGGTCTTTTCACCCTAAGCTATATGTAATATTTTTCTTTATAAATATAGTTTCTCTTTGTTTTGGCACTTGCATTATTGCAAAAATTTATTTACATAATTTTTTTATATATGGTACTTAAAGTGATTTTTTTTTCACAACTACATGCTTTTAATTAAATAATTTTAAGTGAATAAAATTTACTTGTATTCCCAAGACATTCAACTTGAAATATTCAAGCTCGTATGTGTTGTTGTAGTGTAGAAAAATACATACCTTTTCATTTTCACACTTAGTTTGGACCTATTTTAGCACTCCTTGCATTAAATTCCCTTTAGGTCACTTATTACAGGCCTCTAAGACCCCTTTTGGTGCATCTTGAGGCACATTTCAATTGTAAACTTGACCAAAATCCATAAAAAACTATTAATCATCATAACCCACCTTTGAAATTTACAAAACAAACCTTGTGGGACCAAGACACCCTTGGTGGCATCTTAGTTCCGCTCGGTGGGACCAAGACGCCCTTTGTGGCATCTTAGTTTGCCTTGGTGGGACCAATATGCCCTTGGTGGCATCTTAGTCCCCCTTGGTGGGACCAAGATGCCACCTAGGGTATCTTAGTCTTGAGGGTTTTATTTTGGAGGATGAAGAGTAGGAAATGAAAATATTTGAATTAATTTATCATTTTTTTTGGCCTTTGGGATCTAATAATTGGGTTATTAGATAGTAATGCCTCTAAAAGTAAGATTCAAACCAATTTTTCACATAAGGAAGACATAAGAAGTTTGAATTGAGAAGAAATTTTGAAGGGGAGTTTCAAGAGGCAAGGAATTGAAGTCTTGGAGCAACCTTCTATTGTGTTTTTGAAGGTTTTCCAAATCTATGTTCAATTCAAGATCTAGCATTGCCAAAGACTAATCATGGATGCCTATGGAGGATCATGAGAGATTCTATGTTGGAGATGCAATTGTCAATACTTCCAAGCCTAACGAATTATTTCTTGATTGACCCCATCTTCCATTGTTGTTCTATTTTCTATCTAAGGAAGGTATATTTCATTCGTATAGCCTATTAGGGTTATTTGAGATATCCTTTGTAGGTAATTTCCATTTACATCTTAGGAATTCTATTCTAACACATTTTAATAGGGTTTCTCCATGTTCTATCTTGCATAATATTAGACACACTTAAGATTATGACTAACACACCTTTCCATTTTTTAGATCTATGCATTTTTCATCAAGGTTTAATTACCAAACAAGGGGTTTTACCAAGGAAAACCCCCATAAACAATCAATCAAATTTCCTTTGTTTTGCAAGTTATTTATAGGTTCAAATCTAAAGACTTGGTGAAGAAACAAGTGTAGACCTTAGACCTCAAGACCACATTTAGAGCTTTCGGAAATTCAAAGTGGGACTAAGTTGGTAGCAAGGGTTTCTTAGTCCTCCCAATGGAATTTTGTAGCAATTCTTTTAGAAACTATTTTGACATCTAAAGATTCTACATCTGCCCCAAAAAATAGCAGTGGGAATAAGTCAATAGTAAGGGTGTCTTAGTCCTCCCTAGCATATTTTGAAAGATTTTTTTCATTTCCAGAATCCTCATCACATTTCCAAACTTCCCACATACACATGTACCCTAACTTGTTGTTGCTTAATTTCATCATTTTCTTTCATTATTTGGCTTGCATTACTAGGTTTTGTGAGTTGAATGTTAAAGTGTCTTTTCCAAGCATTTTCTTGGTAGTGAACCCATTTAAGCTGAAAGAACCCCCTCTGAGATCTTCCTTGTTGATAATTGACTCACCTTTGAGGTTGATAGTCAATCCAATTGGGGATCCTAGGACATATTTGAGTGACAATAAAAAAATAGTGGTACACTCACCACTCATTTTTCATACTGTTTAGATGCTAGCCTTACATTTAGAAATTTGAAAGGGTCTCTTCCATAAGGAATTGAATTTGGCATATTGGCCCAGTTTGAAGCCTGTTCATCAAATTTTAGAACTGGGTATGTGCAGGATCATGATGGGCCAAAAAGTGGCAATATGATGGGTATGTGGCTGACAACTATTTTTTTACCCAAAATTGATGAAACAAAAATGGTTTTTAAAGGAGATTCTTAGCTTTCCACCAGTATAAATTATGCTTTACTTTGAATTTAATAAGTAATTAATATTCATTTTCTATTCAAATTATAACTAAAGTCCTAATTGATAGGCTAATTGAAAAACATCTATAGCTTTCAAATGATATCACATTTTTAGAATCCAAAACATGTGTCACATTCTATACTTTTCATACTGTAGGATTAAAAAAAGAAAAAATAAATTTCATGAAGTTTTAACCAAGTTAAGGTGGTTAGACATACGAGTTTTTTATATTTTTTTAAAATTTGTAATAAAAAATTCATAATTAATTATTTACTTGGAAAAAATTTACAAAAAAATATGCATCACATTGGGGCATGAGTCCTATACTTATATATAAAATATTATAAATAAATATTATCATTTTACTGTAGTTAGGGTGGTTAGAAAACACATACTTCTTATTTTTTCCCTAAAATTTAAGTAACATTGCATTGAAATTTCAAATTTTCACCAAATAGATTTTTTTTTTTTAAACAAACCTAGTAGTTTAGAAAATGCATTCAATTTCCTATAGATTATATTCTTACATATTTTTGAAATAATATAGATAACTTATTCAAATTTTTATGTCAAGTTTTCTAACTCTGATTTTTATGATTTTTTTGCCACTTAAGGGCCTATGTTTTCCACGATGATCTTACACATACCCACTAGACTCCCCTCCACGAAAATTGGGCTGAAGGCATTCTTGTCGAAATATCGCTTAACAACTTGATGGTGCTTTATCATGGAATCAAACACTTTTTCTCTTTTCTCTTGAAGGATTAACAACTTTTCTATCCTCACTTCCATCCCACCATTCTCTTCAACCTCTAAAGAATTTTGCAATTGTAGCACTAGTATCTCCATTGAAATGGGTAGGACCACCTCATTCCCATATACCAAATTGTAAGGGAAAGCCTTTAGGATTTTCTTTGTGGGAACATGATCTACCTATAAGGCTGCTCGTAGGTGCTTGTTCCATTCTTTTTGGTGCTATGACCTAATGTGTTTGATCATCATGATCAGGTTCTCATTGGTAGATTCTTTCAGTCCATTCCCTTGTGGGTAATAGTTTGACGAAGTATTAAGATAGACTTTATGCTTGAGAGTAAAATTGGACATCTTGAACCCCATAAATGCTCATGCGTATTTGAGATGATGGTTTATGGGGATCCAAACCTCATCAGTGGTTCTTCAACAAAGTTCATGATCTTAGCCCCAATGGCATTTTTAAGAGGGATCATCTCTGTCCATCTGGTGAAATAATCAGTGGCCATTAATATGAACTTGTGTCCTGAGTTGGAGATGGGATTCATCATCATGATAAAATCTAGCCCCCATTATGTGAAGGGATCCTCTATCACAATTGGGTTTAAGGGCATAACAAAATTTTCCACTTGTCGATGAAAAACTAGCACTAGGAATACTTCCTTACCAAATTGTAAGATTCACAGAATAAAGTAGGCTAGTAATATATTGCCCACATGATCTTTAATGTAGTGGTTTTGGAAAATAAATTTTCAAGTTTTGGGCTACTGTGGAATTCACTTACAATTCTCTCAGCTTGCCCCTTATCCACGTCGTAGAGGAGGACTCCATCATAGTTCTTTTTAAATAAGATTCCTTTAATAAGTACACATTTGGTACTTTGGAGCATGTAGTATCTCTTCTTGTGTAGTGCGAGAACAGGGGGTATCAATCGGTCTACATGAATCTTGTTCGATCAGCCACCCATGACTCGTCTAACTTAAATTGGTTTGCAAAGATTTGGTCAACCTCCTTTTCTGCCTTAAGATCAAGCTCTTAGGTGAGATACTCATATAGGAATCTTCCTCAGACCAATTTTGTGGGTAAGATATCAACATGATACTATAGAATCTTAGTGATCCAACTTACTCTTTTCTCGGTGCTTTCACCCTCTATGATATACTTCCTCACACTAAAATGAGAGACGAAGACTGTAATTTAATTGGCTGAAACCAAGTGTCAAAATTATTTTAAGGATTTTGAATATGGAAAATGCCTACTTCTCTACAAAATTTTACCTAGTTTCATAGCCTTTAAGGGTACTTAAATGGAAAGTGATGGGGTGTTCCTCGCTTCCCTCCTCATCCTTCTATGTGAGAATAGATCATATGCTATATTGTAAACTGTAGACATACAACAAAAAGTCTTTTGAAAAGTATGGGTTGGCTAACATCAAAGCTCTATAGATGGCTATCTTTATTTCCTTAAAGGAAAGTTTTCCTTCTTGAGTCCATTTGAAATCTATGCCTTTCTTTAACTTTAGCATGATAGGCTGCACAATTCTTGTGAAATCTAAGATGAATCTACTAATGAAGTTAATCTTCCCCAAGAAAGACTACAATCCATTTTGATTAACATTTAGAGGTAATTTTTTTATAGCCTTCATGAACCCTTCTGGGATCAATGGCTATCCCTTCCTTAGATACAACAAAGCTAAGAAAATTTCCTTATGACACTTCAAATACAAATTTATTTGGATTTATAGAAATCTTGAATTGTTGAAACTTTTGAAAGACCATTTCCATGTGATCAAAATGATCACCCTTGGATTTTGAAAATATGGTTAGGTGATCCAAATAAATAAGGATGAACTTATTTATCAAATCCTTAAATGCGATGTCAATCACATGTTGAATGGTGGCACTTGTGTTTGAGAGGTCGAAGGGAAATTTTGCATATGCAAATGTTTCCCACTTAGTGGTGAATTTCATCTTGTGTTGATCCTCTTCCTCCACGTAGACTTGATTGTAACTCAAAAATCCATTGAGTAATGAGAACATCTCTAACCCCATCATTTTCTATAAGATCTGCTCCATCAAAGGTAGAGGGTAGTGATCCTTTAAAAAATATTTGTTAAGGTCCCAGAAATCCATGCAAAGTTGGATGTCACCATTCTATTTTTGGATGGGGACCAAATTGGATACCCAAGTGGAATTCTTGATCATGTATATAATCTTTGACTCAATTAATTTTGTGAGCTCTTGTGCCATTAAGGCCTCCACCTTCAGGTTGACTGGCCTTTGCTTCTATCAGATCGGCTTGTGCTCTTTGACCAAGTCAATAGTGTGTTGAACTATGCTTGGATCATATCCTTTGAGATCATCATAGGTCCAAGCCATGACTTTGTTGTACTTAGCGCATAACGATATCAACCTCTCTTTATCTTTCTACATCATGTTTCTCTTGAATTTGAGCTTCTTACCATCCCCGACATTGATGTCTTCATAGTCCTCCTTGTTGGCCATGAATCTTCATTTATTATTTCTTGCATCTTCATAGACAAAGAGGTTCTCTAGAGTTATTAGGCCTCATAGGAGATTACTGCTTTTGAGTTGGATCATTTTCTCCTTTCTAACCTCTTTGGATCTTAATTTTTCTTGATTAAAAAATTCTCCCAACTATCGTAGGAAAGTAGCAATCTGGGCATCATCTTCGAAGACCTCCTAATTTTTATAATATTGAGGATAGATGGATAGATGATGATACATATCACATGTTGGTTCTTAGCTAACTCGAAGGCTAGCTCAAATTATGAGCCAATCAAAGCCATTCTATCCATGAAATTTTCTTAAGATCTTAGAATGACCTGGATATTGAAAGCCTCAAATCTTTCGATTAGGTCCCACACTCTTATTCTCTTCATCTTACCACTAGCTTGGAATATTTGAAAACTTATATCCATTTTATACTCATCCACTCCACTAGTGTCAAGCCATGAACCAATCCTTCATATTTCACATCATTGATTGAACATGGGAACTAAAAGCAGAAGGCCCTGAGGGTCTCCAACCTATCCAGAGATACAAGATGGATGCTAGATCTAGAGCCAATATTACATTTGGCACCATCCAAATGAAATTTCCATAAGACATAATTAACAATTTTTTTTGGTCCCTCTTGCTCCTTGACCAATTTTGAGAGGGCTTGGTCTTCATTAAAGATTAGATATGTGCCTAGACTAATGCCACAAAAATTATTGAAAGGATGGAATAAATAAATTGGTTCAATAGGAATTATTCTTTCGAGCTTCAATCACTCTTATCCTCTTCTTCTTCCAACATCTCCATATAGTACATCTCCTTAGAAATGGATGTGTGTGCAACTTCAAATATCATTACCGTATCCTCCACAATGTGTTCAAGATGCAAGGGTTCAAATAGGATTTTCATCTTTTCCCCATGCTTAGTTCTTAATATCAAGTGGGCTAGGTCAAGTGTCGCGTATCTACCAAGTCTTGTTGTGAAGTCCCTTGATAGGAGCATTCCAAAAATAGGAGGAATGTCAATTATAATTGCCACTTCTTGAGTAATTATTTGTCTTGGACATGAATAAAATATTAAAGAGAGGTCCTTAGTGTGACCTCTATTCGGGACCTTCTTCATGTCCAACTACATAATTCCCTTCTCTAGGGGTTCATATTTCAAGTTTAGGGCAATGGTCACTAGCTTGGGTATGACTATAGTACTAGCCCCTGAATCTATTGTGTTGTTGTGTAGTAACTTATCCCCTATGATAAGAGTTAATAAGGGGATGACTTTTAGATCACCTACCTCTTTCTCACTCATTTTGTTCCATGCATTCATATATGTTGTAGCCCCCTGAAACATAGAAAAATAAGCGCCAAAATTAAATTAGTATGATGATGCACCTATTTTGTCTAATTTCATTCAAAATGTAAGTTACAAATTGCAAATGAGAAAAAAACTCAAATCTAACCCAACTAACAATCAAAAGGAAAATATGGAAAAGGAAAAATGTTGTGTACCTATCACCAAATATTTTTTTTAGACCTCACTAAGGACTTATTCACCCTATGAAAAATGGGTCCTGGCTAGGGTTCTGGAAAAATTAGTTTCTAGGTTTTTCTCTACTCATTCTGCACTCCCAAATTATAGCTATTCACTATCAGAAAACTGGAAAAAAATCCTATAGACCATTTTCCATGATTTGATAACTTTTCTTGAGACTTTGAAAATTTTGAAAATTTCTTCAAATTTTCTCTTCAAATGATCTTCAAACTAAAATATGTAATTACACATCAAAGAGAGAGAAATGTTGTTTTGTTAGGGAATAGGGGTTTTCCTTGGTAAAATCCTATTTTGGTAATAAACCTTGAAATGAAATGAAACATGAAATAAGGAATGATGAATGAACAACAATATGTCACAACTCACCACACCTTATTTGAACCTTTGATAATTCTGCAAACTAGAATGAAGAGACCTCAATGGATGTAAATTTGATCATGAAACTTGATGTGAATCAATTCCTTTGAATACTTGACTAATATTGAATAGTCCATCACCATATTAGCTCAAACAACATGCATGATTCAATACATCTTTGACATGATAGTATGAAAGATAATTGTTGTAATAATCTTCAATAATTCTACCCTTGAATTCCTTCAAAAATATCTTGAATGCTCTGTCAATGCTCTAGCTTGATCTCATGAAGTCGCATAGAAATTCTAGGATGCTCTCTGTAAGGAAACTAAGGTAGTAGAACAAATTCCTACACTAATATTGAGAGGAGAATAATGCAAAACTTTATAGATCTTTAACAATTATAGAAACATAAACAAAAATAATATAACTATTATGCATACCATGACATAGTGATTTACATGGGGAAAACCCTTTCGGGAGAAAAACCTACACTCCAAAAGCTACCCAATATATTATTTAGTAAATCACAAAGATTATAGTATACTTGCATAGAATTCTTCTCACATGAGTATAACCACCATAGATCAAGAGACAACATGACAACCATCAGACTCTCATAATACATCATTGTCTACTACAATTGTAATACAACTCCATCATAAAATAGGGTTACATTCTAGGGAAAGAAAGGCCAACAAAATATCTTCCATTAGATCTAAACATAATAATGAATGGTCCAAATTTACAATATATCATTATTAATTTATGTGATCCATTTTAGAAGTTTCTTGAAAAGGTTAACATAATCAAATTTTCCTCCTTCATGCCACCCTATGCTCCCATTGTATATTATGCCTATTGGTGTAACTAGGAAATATATATATTCACCTATATATATCCTATCAATGTAGTGCATTAAAATGCATACCCTTGCATTTTAACACTTTTTTGGGCACATCTTTCTTTATTTATCCATATTTATGTCTTAATTGGTCATAATTTGTGTCCACAAGCCCTATGAATTATATTTTTTTTGGATAACCCTGACATTCTCCAATAAATAAATGATAATTTAATGATTTTGTCTAAGTTTCCCCAATTTTTGGGCTAGGACTAAAATTCCACCTAGGGAATCTTTGTCCCCTAAAGGTCTTGGGACCCTAATTTTGAGGTATCTTAAATGGGCCCCTTTCTAGTGTTTATGCTCCAAGTTTCATGACTTGGGACTAAGATGCCACCTAGAGGGAATCTTAGTCCCCCTTGAGTCATTTTTGGGATTTATCCTCAAATTCTCGTGGTATTTATTCTCCTTTATTTAATGAATTCATATCTTGGCTTGGTGCGATTTAATTTCATGATATTAAGCATAGATAAGTATAAATACAAGGTTCCTTCACTTAATTTTCATAACAAGCATACAATTATTTTTTGAGAGAACTCATCATAGTATAATTGAGTTCACAAGAGCATTCAAGAGTAATTATTCAACCATTTGGATCCATCGTCTAGATTTAAGAATAATATCAAGGATATTATTTCATCATGTGTGTTGTTTTGCTAACATTTGTGATGTATGGTTTTGATTCAAGCAAGCAATTCAAGTCCATATCCATCAAGCATTCCTTTGATTCAAGATCCATGCCCATTGTAGCCATTTCACACAAGTTTGTAGAGTTTACAACAAGGGTTTGGTGAGTTGTATCATTGCAATTTGTTCATTTACCATTTCTTTCATTATTCTATTTCATTTCAAGGTTGAATTACCAACAAGGGGTTTGACCAAGGAAAACCCCCATTTACTAACAATCAACAAGATTTTTCCTCTCTTGCATATTTGTGATTGTACATCTAGGTTGAAGACTTGAAGATCCTTTGAAGTGCAAAGTTTTCAAGTTGGAAAGTTGTTATCTTCATGGAAACTAAGCTACAAGGAGAATTTGAAGGTTTCAGAACCTGAGATCAGAGACAAAGGAAGAGCAGACATCAAGCCTTAGGACCACACTAAGAAAATTTAGAAATTCAAATATGGACTAAGACAATAGTAAAGGTATTTTAGCCCTCCTTAGGGTATTTTTCAGAGATTCTTCCATATCTGGTTTTGACATCAAAATATTTTGCATCTACCCAAAAAAATAGCAACAATACTAAGACAATAGTAAGGGCATCTTGGTCCTCCATGGTGCATTTTGACAACTTCTTTGCATTTCCAGACTTCCTAGGTACCTACTCCCTAACTTCCTATTGCTTAATTTAAATCATTTGTATCCTTCATTTAGCTTGCATTATTATATTTTGTGAGTTTAATGCTTAGTTTTATTTTCCAAGCTTTTGCTTGGTGGTGAACCCCTTAAAGCTGAAAGAACCCCTCTTAGGTCCTCGTTGAGAATTGACTCACCTTGTGAGGTTGATAGTCAATCTAATTAGGACTCCTAGGACATTATTGAATGATAATAGGAGAAAAATGGTGTTCTATGACCTAGGTTATAAAGCTCCCATTTTCGGGCCATTATTCATTTTGGTGAACCTGATATATTTGAGCATTCATTTTCTTATTTGGAGCTCATTAAGACCTTAGATCTAGGTTTCATTCATTCTTACCTTTCATCTTGTATTAGTGAAATTGCATCTAGGGTTTCTCATATTTAGTGAAAGTGCATCTAGGTTTTCTCATATTTGCATTAGTGAAACTACATATAGGTTTCATTTTTTATTTTTTGCATCATCTTATCTCATTGAAAAACTAAAAAAGTGCATTATTCATCATCCTAATTGCATTTAGGAACATTGTTATTGTATTCAAAATTGAAAAAATTACATTCAACTTTGCATCCAATTGCTTGTGACTAGTATCTTTTTCTTGCATTCATTTGTAATATTTTTTGTTTCCATACATCAAGTCCATGGATAGGAAACCTTGGAACACTCTTAACAACTCAAAATTTTTTGTTTTTCAAAAGAAAAAAACCTCCACTGGGACAAAAACACCCTTCCTAACATCTTAGTCCCTCTCAGGGTTTCTGGCTCAGAACCCTGTGTGTGTTGTGTGATTTCTCTTCCACTTTCTGGACCCTCCCAATTCCTTCAGTAGGACCAAGACACCCTTTCTAGAATCTTAGTCCTTGTTGAGTTTGAAGTTGTAGTTTCCAAGGTTTAAATCTATTTTCCTATGCTTCTATTTGCACTTCCATTGACTATCTATTTTAGTGGGTTGAATTTATGTTTCATTAAATCTATCTTAAAGTGCTTCATTTCATGCATTTCTCAATTCCAAATTTTTATTTACAAAATTTCATATTTCAGGTTATTGCATAGTGTAATCAGCAAATTACCTTCTTTCCAATCTGAAAATTGTATTTCACTTGAAGTCATTGCATTTCACTTTCTTTACTTTTCCATAATAGTATGTTTTCTTTCAAGACATGTGACTTTCATATGGTTAAAAATATATTTCATAAGTACAACATCCCTTCCTATAAGTTCAACTTAGAATATAATAGTGAGGTCATTAAGAAACATGTTAGTCATCCTTCTACTATCTTTCATAGTTATGAGAATATCCTAGAGCAAGCAGATCAAACCATTGACACAATCCTTAATATTACATTTCCAATTGGTGAGGATGATAGTGTATACAATCATAACAATCATACTTGATCTTATCTCAATACCTCTCCTCAAAGTGATGAAGGTATCTTGGTGAAATAAGATACAAGCATTGAGAGTCTTAATTGTCCCTATCCTCCTTCCCCTTTGGAAGACATTAGAAAACAAGAAGATGATCCCATAGAAACATTTCTAAACATCATCTTACCTATCCTCTATTCATCCCTTTCTTGTGAGAATGTTTTAGTGAAAGACGATGATATAATAGATGACCATAATTGTCATTCTCCTAATATCCCCGTCAATACAAAAATGATAGGTTGGTATTAGAAGATGCACCTATCGAGATTCATTTGAATCTTGTCCCTCCCTTCCCTAATGCTCCTATCATTTGGAAAGATCTATTTGGTAATCATAGATGTCCTTCTCTTGATTCTTCCCTTACTAGTAATGAGGCTACTTTGGAATATGATGAACATCTTATAAGGTCTCCTACTAGGGTAGATGGTATAACACAAGACAATGAAACCTTAGACACAAATGATAAAGTAATGAACAATCATACCAATCAAATAGAGCCTTCTCTTAATATCCCCACTATTGTTGAACTAGACAATTCAACTATTGATAAATATTTTACATGCGATGAAGTTATTTTAGAGGAACCAAACCTCGAATGTCAAGAACATTTGGTTTGTAGTTATCCTAAAACTCTCCTCCTACTAAGGATATCATGATGCAAGAACATCATAACATTGAAAAAAATGACATAGCATCCTTAGATGAATATGATAAAGTAACATTAGACTCCTCTTCACTAAGAGATCATGAAAATAAGTATAATTCTTCCGAGGTTATGCACATTAGATACCTCTTGGAGTACTTTCCCGAGCCCAAGCTTATCATTTATCCACCCTCGCACAAACCATAAGTTCAAAACAAACCTTTCCTTATCCTCGAACCACCGAATAACAATGTTTCATAGAAACCGATTTACAATACCATTTCTCATACATACAACACTAGGAATAATTTGCAACCAAGAAAAACGCCTTCAACATCCATCCCATTGCCTAATCTTATCTTTCCTAGTGCCCCTTGTTTTCCTTCACAAAGTGGAAAAGAGTATGATCTTGTTGAAAAACTTAAGAATACACCTAAAAAGATATCCATCTAGGACTTGATTCAAAATTCATGTAACTATCACACTGTGTTTCAAACTTCCTTACAACAAGTTCCTATACCTTCTAATGCACAATTGAATGACATAACATCCATGATTCAAGGAATAAATGTTGAAATTTTTTTCCACCAAAGTGAACTCCCTCATTTCGAAGTGTAAAAACAATGTGATGCTTTCATGATATTAGCTCAATATAAGAGCACATGCATGAAGTGAACCCTTGTTGACAATGGATCAACCCTTAATTTGTGTACTTTAACCCTTTTGGATAGGCTTTGCACGAATAAATAAAAAATTCTACATGATTCTTTATCTATTAAGGGATTTGAAAATGTAGGAAAACAAAGACTCAGTGTGATCACTTTACCTATTATAGCTAGAAAGGCCACATAAGAAACACTGATCTATGTTATGCCTCTTGATCTTTCATATAATATTCTTTTAGGTACACCTTGGATTTATGCAATGAATGGGATGACTTCCACTCTTCATTGTAAAATGAAATACATCTACAACAACAAAGTGTACACACTGGATGTTGATAATGAGCCTTATAGTGTCGTACAACTTGAGAAATATAAAGCAAATCCTTTGAACACATTGACACCAACTACACAAGTAGAACCCATGTAAGAACAACAAAAAATGTTGCTGTATTAAACCCTTCATAATGATATCACTAGATGATGTGGGATCATTGAGTTTTGAACCAACATTCATAGGAGAATAAAAGATCCTCAAAAAATAATCTGACAAGGGAAAAGAAAAACTAGTATTTTCAATAAAAAATTGGAAGACCCTTCAAAAGCATCCACCTCAACCACTTTAGAAGAAACGACAAAAAAATACACAAAAAACTGACTATCAACAACCACAAAATTGTAAATAAATAAAAAAGATTTATGAAAAAGGTTATGAGCTTATGAAAAAACTTGGATTTAGTGGAAAAGGATGACGTACTCAAGAACAGGGTATATAGGTCCCTATAGAGCCTAACATGCAAGAAACAACTCATGGTCTTGGTTATTGTCCTTCCATGGAAATGAATCCATGACAAAAACATTCACTTAATATTAAAAATCTTACAAAAGATTCCTCTAAGCCAACTTTGATAGTAGTGCATCCTGAACTAATAGAAACTAGTGGTCTTGATTTTTATCATTTACAAGAAAAAAATAAAACTTTGCTTAATGTCAATGTCATCTCACTAGACACTAGAATGATTTGAATTCAATATATTTTACACCCTCCTTTAAAGGAGAGAACACAATCTCACAATATAAAAAGTCTTGTGTAAGTATGACACCTAATACTAAGCAAGAGACATCTTTGTCACAAAATAAAAGAACATGTTCTACCATTGATCAAGAGAGAATCTTGATGGGACTCCTCCAAGATCATAGAGTTCATGGTCATGCTACTAATGAGTGTAATGCTTTAAGTAACAAAATTCAACATCTCAAGGAGTGTGGTGCTCTTCCTTATATTGAAGCACCTAATTCCTCTAATTGATACTCATTTTTATCATATTCTACTCACCCTCATCCTCCACTAAGTGGGAACAAGGGGTTAGGCAGCCTTGTTCTCGTATGTCACTTGTCATTGTCTCTTTTGGCTATTTGACCACCTTTCATGTAAATATAAGAGCAAGCTTTGGATATGGATGACATGCCTTAAGTTGGCTTGCATATGATGTACTAGGTTATCTTTAGTATTTCATTTTTAGGGGCAACTCTTCCATCTTATTGTATGAGGTAGCTTATTGGAAAAATATGACTTGGCATAGGCCTCTCTAAATAAGATCTCATGTCTTCTTCTACTTTAAAGAAATTTCTCATAGAAATGGTGTTAGCAATTGCTTTAAAGTCAGGACATACATTGACACTCATGTTCCATTGTGCAATTTTCTTTCTACTTGTGATGTGTCCTTTTCTTGGTGGTGCCATTGGGTTTGATTAACTTCAAGAGTCTGATATTTCTTTGACTTTTCCTCTCTTCGAAAAATTATGCACAATGTTCCCTAAGAGGAGACCTTGCACGAACTAAGCAAAATCCATTTGAAAATATCTCTTTCTTGTTATGTTGCATCTTGTTGTACCTTATTAAAGTCATGGAGGTTTGGATTTGATATGGTTCCTTAGGGCTCACCTAATGAACAACTAGCTTCACTAGCCCTTGTGAGTGTGCATTTTTATTTTTGCACCTTATTAAATTCATGGAGGTATGGATTTTATATGGTCTCCTGGGGCTCACCTAGTGAACACCTAGCTTCACTAGCCCTTTTGAGTGTGCATTTTTCTTTTTTCCCTTATCATGTAGTCATGGGGGTATGACTTTGACATGGACTTCTTGGGGCTCACCTAGTGAGCACCTAGCTTCACTAGCCCTTGTGAGTGAGTGTTTTATTTGCATAGTGGAAAACACATTCCACTTGTAAGCCCTTTTTAGCCTAGACCTGGTCCACTACATTGTACGACCATTCGAGGATTGATCCATAGCATTTTTCTTTTTCCTTTTAATTTTTTTTTTCTCCTTTTTCTATCTTAGATGGTGTATGTTTGAGATATGGATATGGCTTTATATATTATTCGCAAGTGTGTTCCTTTATGCTTATGTTGGTTTGTCATAGGATCTTGATCCTAAGGGCTTGAACACCCTCTTGGTTATTGCCATCCTATCTTAGTAGCATTTGTACATTTGATCAACTCTTGATTACATGGTTGACTACTTTAGTGCGAATTTGAAGCAAGTTCTTCCTCTCACTAAAGTTGGGCCTAAATGTAGTGTCGTAAAATACATAGCCTTGCATTTTCACACTTGTTTGGGCTCACCTTTCTTATTTATCCCTATTTATGTCTTAATTAGTCCTATTTTGTATCCACAAGCCCTATGAATTATATCTTTTTTTGGATAATCCTGAGATTCTCCAATAAATAGATGATAATTTAATGATTTTATCTTAGTTTCCTTGATTTTTGGGTTAGGACTAAAATGCCACCTAGGGTGTCTTTGTCTCCCAAAGGTCTTGTGACCCTGATTTTGATGTATCTTAAATGGGCCCCTTTTTGGTGTTTATGCCCCAAGTTTCATGACTTGGGACTAAGATTCCATCTAGGGCATTTTAGTCCCCCTTGAGTCATTTTTGAAATTTAATTTCAAATTCTAGCAGGATTTAGCCTCCTTTGTTTAATGAATTCATGTTAGCTTGGTGTGATGTAATTTCAGGATATTAAGCATGGACAAGTATAAATACAAGGTTATTTCAGTCATTTTTTATAAAAAGCATACAAGTATTTTCTGAGAGCAGTCATCATAGCATAATTGAGTTCACAAGAGCATTCAAGAGTAGGTCTTCAAGCATTTGGAGCCATCATCAAGATTCAAGCATCATATCAAGGATATTCTTGTATCATGTGTGTTGTTGTGCCAACATTTATGATGCATGGTTTTGATTCAAGTAAGCAATTCAAGTCGATATCCATGAATAATTCCTTTGATTCAAGATCCATATCCATTTCAACCATTTGACACAAGTTTGTAGATTTTATAATAAGGGTTTAGTGAGTTGTAGTGCATTGTATGTTGTCCATTCACCATTTCCTTCATTATTCTATTTCATTTCAAGGTTTAATTACCAAAAATGGGTTTGACCAAGGTAAACCCTCATTTACTAACAATAAACAAGTTTTTCCCTCTCTTTCATATTTGTGATTGCAGATCTAGGTTGAGGACTTGAAGATCCTTTGAAGTGCAAAGCTGTCAAGTTGCAAAGTTACATTGCAAAGTTGTTATCTTCATAGAAACTCACCTACAAGACAAATATGAAGGTTTCAGAGCCTAAGATCAGAGAAGAAGGAAGAGAAAACATCAAGCCTCATGGCCACACTCAAAAAATTCAAACATTTAGATCGGAACTAAGACAACAGTAAAGGAATCTTAGTCCTCCTTAGGGTATTTTTTAGATATTCTTCTAGATCTAGTTTTGGCATCTGAAGATTTTGCATTTGCTCCAAAAAATTGCACCGAGACTAAGACAAAAATAAGGGAATCTTAGTCCTCCATAACACATTTTGACAACTTCTTTGCATTTCCAGAATCCTCATCACATTTCTAGACTTCCCAAGTACACATCCCCTAACTTTTTGTTGCTTAATTTCATCATTTGCATCCTTCATTTAGCTTGCATTATTAGATTTTTGAGTTGAATGCTTATTTTACTTTTCCAAGCTTTTACTTGGTGGTGAACCCCTTAAAGCTAAAAGAACCCCCTCCTAGGTCCTCCTTGTTGAGAATTGACTCATCTTGTGAGGTTGATATTCAATCCAATTAGGACTCCTAGGACATTATTGAATGATAATATGAGAAAAGTTGTGTTCTATGACCTAGGCTATAAAGCTCCCATTTTCCTATTATTCAATCAACAATAACCTTTATAGAATTTCAAGGTTAGGAAACATTTTCCCAACAAATCCCCCACTTTTTGAACACCTTTCAAGAGCAATGGGATGAAGTAAACATTGTCTCTTAATTGTTAGTGGCCAAAAGGTCCATTTTTGCAACACTCAAAAGGTTATACCTTAAACCCTTAACATAATAAATATTGTCAGTATTATGTTTCCCACCAAAACTGATTGAATCTATTCCAAAAATCTTATCTCTTAAATCATCTCCAAATTTAACTGGTCATCCATCATATTTTTAAAGTTTAATAAACTTACTCTTGTCTCCAGTCATGTGATTAGAGCAACCACTATCAACAACCTAATAATTCTTATCTTCTTTAACATGAAAAGTAGATACTAAAGTATCCCCAACTTTCTCTTTCTTAGCCTATCATGGCCTCATTTTGGTGAAGAATTTAGGGGTCTCTAAACTCTGGTTGAAAGGGGACTCACTTAATATCATAAACTATCTTTTGATGAAGTGTTTGCCATCGTGGTCTATTGCTCATCTCATTAATGATTCAATCTCCATCATTAATTCTTTTGAAGAGATTATAATCTCTCATGTGTTTACAGAAGCTAACATGTTGGTTGATGGAATATCCAATTTAGGAGTGGTGGCTAAATATGATTGGGGTACATTTGAATCATTACCACTCAATCTTAAAACTTTTTCCAATGATGACCAGGTGGCATGTACTTAAGGTGGTCAATATAGGGGAAAGGTTCTTCATTATTATTTTAAGTTGGATTATGCACGTTGAACCTTGGACCTACCTATTTCATAATTACAACTTTGAATTTCATAAATTTATGGCCTGGCTATGTAGGCTGGGAAGTACATTAAATGAAAATCTCACACTTTTTGTGGGTATTATTTGCATAGTCTTACGGATAACCAGACTTATTTTATTTTTGAATTTTTTTTTGGTTCTATTGGGTTCCTACTCTTTACATGCCACGATAGGTGGAGCTTGCTGCATAGTGGATTTGATCTTGTATGAGGAGTTCCAAAGCAATGAAACTATGTGGAATCATTTGGAAAAGGGTGGGGTTACCTAGTATATGAAAAAAATTCAAGGCTCTAATCCTGAAGCTATGAAGTTTTTTCTAAAGGGGTGGAATGGCATGACTCTGTGTTATAAAGTTGTGGAGTTGAATATTGATGAGGAATTCATAGCGGAAGTCACAAGGCTTTCATCTTCTGTGAGGAAATTCTACAGAGATAGAGTAGCTACAATGAAACCTTTTTTTATAATCTCTTCAAATTTGATGAGAAGAAGAAGCTCTAGGAAGTTGGGAGTGGTGCGTATGCCTGTAAGACTCTTAAACCTTTGTTGAGGGATCTTTTGTTGGCTCTAATGCATTATTTCACATTCGAAGGTAGGTTCTCTATTGTGTATAGTTACCACTTTATGCTTTTCAATCACTTCCATTATAAGGTGTTGGCCTCTTTCCCTTTTTATCTATTACTCTCAATGGAAATCAGTATGGAGGATCACCGCAAAAACCCTAAGAAGGTTATTATGCATGAAGGCCTTATGCATCTTTTGTTTTCTCATATTAAGCTTAAATTAATCCCTATTTCTCCTAAATCCCCAACTCACAAAAAGGGGGTTAAAATTTTTGGTTATGAGGTAGGGGATTCTACTATGGAGTGGGAAGGGAGTTCTGAGGATGAAGAATCATATTTTAATGAAATTTCAATGGAAAATGGTGTGTTTGAGGAGGGTTTTGAAGCTTCTGAAGCATGGTTAAAGGGTTATGAAACAAACATTGAATTGAGGGAAGCCATGGTGTAGTCTAGGAAGAACAGTTCTAAGGGGAAATCCAAATGTCTTAGGAAAGATAAGTTATTTGCTAAGAGATAGGTGGATTTGGTGAAAGATGTAGAAAATATTGGTTTAGGTGTGAAGACTACTCTAAGCCTTGGGAAGGTTGGCATGGTGGATAGTTCCCCTGTGACTTGTGCTAAGGGTCCTAAAAATGTGGGGGTTGTGGATAGCACCCCTATTGGGGATAATAGTCCTTGTGTGGGTGATTTTATACCTTGGTCTGTGCCTATGGATGTTCAAGGTATTGAGAGTGTGCAGTGTACTAAGGATATTGACCCTAACTAGGGTCCCCCTGTCTATCATGTTAGCTCCTTGCAAGTAAAAGAGAAGAATATGAAGATGGAGTAGTTGGAAGCTTTGGTTGATTTGGTAAACTTGCCAAATAAGCAAAGGATTAAGGTGGAAGTGGTTGAGGTTGAGGATTCCCTTGCTAAAAGGGAAGAGGAGTAGAAAGAGGAGCGTAGGGAAGTTCTTGGTCATAACTTCAAGCTGAAGTTCATGCCTCTTGTACATTGGGATGAGGTGAATATGGGTATGTTTTGCAAGATGGCTAAGGATAAAACGCAAAATTTTCTTTCTCTAGTGAAATTGTTGTTCTCAAAAGTGAAGGAGCTCAATTTCCAAGTTAAGAACTGGAAGGATGTTTGTGTGGAAATGGTCCATTGTAATCAGAAGGAATGGAAATTAAAGGTAAGGTTAAATCTATGAATGTAATGTTGGATAAATTAGTCGTTGATGTTGATCACATGGGTATTACTCATGAGGAGAGGATTTTCTCTTTGGAAATGTTGGTTAATAAGAATTTAGAGGAAATATTTTTTAGTATTGAGGATAGAATTGGTAAGTTGTCAGAGGATTTGAAGACTCTGGTGAGCATAAGCAACAATTCCTTGAAGTCAACTACTAAGGGTCTTTCAGTTTTAAATGAGAAAGCCTTGAAATGTACTAGTAAACCCCTAGAGTTGGGGGAAATTGAGAAAGTGGTTGATGATGTGAATTTATCGATCTTGGTGGAAAAAAATGTGGATTCTATTTCAGCTATGGAAAAGGATATAGAGGTTGGTTCGTGTTTGAGGACAAGGAGTAAGACCAAGAAGTGGGCCATTCTATCATTTGATGAGCTCAAAGATGTTATGGAGATGCATGAGGGGGTTATTGAGGAAAATATGGCCTCGGTCAATGTTCTGGAAAAGATGTTGTAGCTATTACTGAATCTTTTTCTTGATCAACATGGATGCTAATATTTTTTGTTGTTGGTTTGTTGACATGTTTCTTTGGTTTTATCTATTGTCAACATATTAGTTTTTTGGGTTGCGGTTTTTATTTGCTTAATATTTTTTGTAGCTTCTCGTCATTGTAAAGGGTTTCAGGGCCCCTTCAAAACTTGTTTTTCCTCATCAAAAACTTTCTCCTTCTCCTGAATACTTTCCTTCACACAACTTTCATAGTTAGCGGAACTAGATTCTTCTTTTATAGCCAAGAACAATAATTCATTATCATCAAAGTCTTTATAATAAGAGAAATAATAGGAACCATAATTCTTTTCAAAGTGCTTCCACCTTATATAATTCTCTTTTCCATGTAGGAGCATTACCTTATGTAGTGTAGAAAAATGTAACCCTTTACATTTTCTCACTTGTTTGGGCCCTCCTTTTAAAAATGGACTTAAAATTGCTTTTATTTAGTGTTGTAAAATGTGACCCTTTACATTTACACACTTATTTGGTCCCTCTTAATTTAATTGAGCTTAGTTATTCCTTAATCATCCCTTAATTTGTTTACAAATCCTAATAAAATACATTTTTCAAAGGGGAAACCCAATGACAATAATTAATGCCTAAGCATAACACTTTACATTGAGAAATGTGTGTTCCAAGTATAGAGACCTAGGACCCATTCACCTATGAGAAAATGGGTCCACCCTAGACCTTTGGACCTAAATTTAAATAATGTTTTTGGTGGTATTTTAACATATCTAAATCCATAATTCAATGCCGGCTTGTGATATTTGAATTTTGAGAAATTAAGAATACATACCTATAAATAAAAGGTTATTTCACTATGTTTCATAAAGATTTTCAAGGAGTTTTCAAGAGCAATTTAAAAAGAGGAAAGTGGATGATCAAGAGGATTCAAGAGTTGAAATATTAGAGATTTATTGCAACAATCAAGATCTATTCATCATGTCAAAGTCTTCTTGCATCATGCGTGTTTTTGGAGCTAACATTGTGATGTAGATTTCAAGATCTATTCAAGCATTCAAAGCATCAATTTAAAGTATCAAGATCCACATCCAATTCAACCATTTCATGCAAGTTGCAGACCTCCTAAGATCCCCATTATCAAGGTTTCATTTAAGGGCTTGGTGAGTGGTAACATAATTTTTTCATTCTTCATTCTCTTTCATTCATTATTTCAATTCAAGGTTTGATTACAAAAATGGGGTTTGACCAAGGTAAACTCCCATTCACCCAAAAACAAACTTTTTTCTCTCTTATGTCTATGACTATAGATTTAGGTTGAGGAAGACTTGAATATATTTTGAAGAGCAAGATTTACAAAGTTGTCAAAGTTGTCATCAAATCACAAAATCTAACCTACATATCATATTTTTGACTTTTTGACACTGAAACCTAGAAAAATCAGAAGCTACAAACCTACACCAGAGGATCCTGAAGGATTGTTGAAATCCCTATACTTGGACCCATTTTCCCATGGGTGAATGAACCACAAATCAACTTCCAGAAAGTACTTTTAATGATTGGTATACATGTTTATGCCCTTCTTAGATCTGCATTCTATTTTTTGGTTCTACAAATATTGAGCTTAATCTTAAAGTTTCAAGTGTTAGATTACATTTTGAAGTTGATCTTCTATTTTTAGTTTTTCTCCAAAAAGTGTTGTTTGACCTTGACCCTCGTCCTTGATCATCATTATAATATAAAAAGACCTATTTTTCATTTTTCATATTGGTGAACCCAATGTTTGAGCATCATAACTTGTTGATTTGGAGTCCACTTTCAACCCTAGATCTAGTTTTTGTATTCATTTCCATTGCATTGCATTGATTTTCATTTTATTTAGGGTTATTTACTTGCATTAGTTTGCATTTCATTTAGGGTTTTAGGTTTGCATTTTTGCATTCTTTAAAATATTAAAAAATAAAAAATATCAGTCATTTTGTATAGTGTTACATAATATTGCATAATCAGTCATTTACATTTGAAAATTGAATCAAAATTGCATCTCAAATTAGGTCTTTTTTCTTGTCATTTATCAATATTTTGCACTTACATTTGGACCTCATTTTACAAAAATCTGAAACTACAACTTACTGTCTGGAACCAGAGCCTGAAAACCATTAAAATCATCTTAGAAACTTGAAAATTAATTTTTTAAAACCATGAAGTGAGACCCATTTTCCCATGGGTGAATGAGTCCCTGATTAGGGATTTTACTGAATTTTTGAGCATTAAAATAACTGATTCTTCCTTTTGTGTTTCTGTATTTAGTCTGTTGTTACAATTTCTAGAATTTTTGTTATTTGAAATTGTTCATATTAAGCTTCATTTGTCCAATTCAATGCATTTTTTAAATTCAAAATTACATCTAAAAGACATCATTTTAAGGTTTTTACATAGCATAATTAGAAAGTTATCTTGTTTTAAATCTAAAAATTGCTTTTACATACTTGCATTGCACTTTACATTCTAGGGTATTTCATTACATTTTACCTCTTATCCATTTTGGGTGCACCTTGGGTTTGTTCAACTTGTATGATCTTCTTAGCTTGTTGTCCCATTGCCAATACTGTTGTGAGACATAGTTCAAGACTCATGTCATCCTATGATACATCATTCGTTGTGGATTTTGGGTTCTCTAAGTCTTTCACTCATAGTGTTGACAGTAGTCAACCCACTATGGATCATACCCTTAATACTTCATTTCCCATGACTTCCCTACCTACACCTAATGTGACTAATGTTGATGTAATGATTGCTAATGTCCCTCACGAGAACCTTAGAAGAATGGATGAACAACTTGATAAATTGCAACCACGTTAGTAGTATTGCATTCATATGACCCTTCTATGATTCACATACACTTCAATGCAAGGTGAAATGAATTTTTTAGATTTGCATCACCATGTCATTTACCATTTATTTTTGTTTTCATTTTGAAATATTGTCTCAAGTTAGTTTTTATTACCCTAGCCTTGATGCAACCCTATACACAAATATTCTATCATACATATCCCCTACCTCATCCTTATAAATATATACTATGATTTGTTATTATGTTATTCATGTATTCGTCATAGTTGCATGTACATTTATCAAGATATAGCTATTAGCTACCTAGATTCAATCGTTTAATCAACTAGTCATTTTGATAGTCACAAGGTCAACCCTATTATCATAGAATTGACCCTTTTATTTATAAATTTTAAATTCAAATTTTGGTTAGTTACCCCTCTATGTTTTTATGCCCTAGACTGACTAAGTAAATTTTTTATAAAATTTAATATTGCACAAATATTTAGGAATATAATGAATTTAATTATATCATTCAAAATTCATAAGTCCTCTCTCATCTTAAATCATCATTACACTTCAACTATTGTACTAGAAAGAATTTATATCTATATGAATAATTTAGGTGAATATATGTCTAAAGAGTGCAATTTTTATTGTTTAAAAATATTTTGGCAAGTTGACCTAAGAGAGCAAGATAGAGATAAATTATTTAGTTGACAAAAAGAACATAATTCCACATTGAGAAGGGTCAAGTCTAAATTTGAAAAGGAAATTACAACCACATACTTGATATAAAAAACTTGACACCTAACAAAACATAAATCTAATATAAATTTAAAAATCTAATTCCAAATTTTTGAAAAAAAACAATCATTCTTAAATCTAATATAAATTTCAAATGTTAATTCCAAAAGTTTTAACAAAAGTAATCATTCTTTCAACATAGAATGAAGTACCACCTTCCTTAATATTTACTTTTCTAAAACAATGATCTAATTTATTTCTCCTAATTATTATTTTAAATTAATTATCATTTATCTAAATACATATTATTAACTAACCTACTTCAACCTTAAAGATAGTTAGCCAATATATATAATAAGTTGATTTCATATAGGAATATAAGAAACAAATATAAATAACCATTCAACCATGAACTGATAACTAATACAGTAATAAAAACCACTCCACATGTCCAATGTTCTCAATAAATAATACAATGGTAAAAATAAAATTCCTTAAAGAGGCTCAAATTTCTGTCATAGGGGACGTTGTGGATGCACTCTAAGCAATTTGGAATGACTTCATACCTTAAATTGCCTGCTAATCCAGCAGTCCAATGCTATTAATATATAATTTAGCAATAACGAAACTTCCATTCAAACATATTACTATCAGTTTGCTCTAGAGATGGACAAAAAACATGTGCAGCTAATTTTTCCATATATGTAGGCGTATCGAACGGAGTAGTGATGGAAAATACATATGCGCCACAAAAATCATTTTGTGGAAGTTCGTTACACCTGATTAGATTGAAAGCATGGACAAACATCCTGTATCAAAAAATATTGAGAACAATCTTATAAATAATGCTGCTTGCCACTGCATAAATCAGTTACGTGCCTAACACACGCCTTGAACAGTTTTATTAAAACCTTCTAAGAAATTGTAGCGAAAGATTTTATGAATAAATGTTCGCCTAAAACACGCCTTGAACAGTTTTTATTAAAACCTTCTAAGAAATTGTAGCTAAAGTGTTGTTGGAATAAGAGAAAAGCTTAGATTTTATGAATAAATGTTTATTAATGAATCAACAGTCCAAAACATAAAGAAAGTAAAACAATTAAGCTGCAAGAGCAGTAACAATGAATGGAAAAAAAGGATCAGATAATATGATTTACCTAATACATCAATATGATCTGAAATGTCCATGGAAAGATCCTCAATATCATTTTCCTTTTAATTTTATTCTTATTTATTTGCACGAACAGAGATAAAACATGAACCAGTCGAGAGAATTTGAAGTTCGCTCAGATCTTTATTCCCAGACTACCGCGATTATTTAAATTTGATTTACTAGATAAATCAGTTTTAAATTCCCACATTCGATCATGAAGAGCCATTGGAATTCTCATTCTTTGAAGACTATAAGGATTCACCGCCTTGATCCCTCAACTTCTTCTCTTTGGAGAGTCGTTCAGCCATTCTGCCTAGTGGAAACAATAAAGTAAGAGGACTTGCTGTGATGATACAACACTAGAGTATGTAAATGCAAGGAAAAGTTGTAACAGAAGATACTTAATCAATTCCCTCCTGTTTGTGCTGCCGTTGTTGTCCTCCTTAGGACGCCCCGTCTCTAAATCAAATTTTCTAACAGGCTTATCCAACAAGTCCTGGCCTTTCTTCTGAAGATTTTGTAGGTTTTCAAGCGTACTGAGGTCAACCTGTGCTTCGTCATGTGTCAATCCCAATTCCTACAGTATGAGCGACCATATATTAACCAGACATAAAAGAAAAGAGAAATAGGATCTGTAAAATCATATATTTGGACACTTTTTCAATTCAACAAAAAATAGTAAAACCATGACAAGAACCTGGATTCTAAGATAGTTTTCTTTGGCATCACTGAACCTCAAAGCTGTCTGAATGTCAACCATGTCTGAACTTGCATTCATGAAAGAATCTATCAGGGGTGATCTTCCACATTTCGTAATCCACCCCAAACTCCCCCATTTAGCAGCTTTTTTGGCGTCCCATCCAATACTCTCTAGATCTTCTCGTCCCGTTCCAAGAGAAAGCACAATAAAGTTGTTAAGTTGTTCCTGTAAATAACAAACTCTGGTTACATATTTGTGTTAAATATTTCCCAACATTGAACTTTCATTATCTATTGAGCTGTACAGATGTTTGGTTGTGTACAGATGAGATGTTTTTGCTTAATGGCAGTGTTAGATTGCACCAGCTTTCTTTAACTAACAGGAAACTATATAATAGAAGTGGTTGCATATTTCTATATATGATTAGAGACTACGGCAATACAAATGATGAACCATCCCTAAATTCTAATCGCAAACTTCCGATAAATGTAGAAAGTTAAGACTGGTTGTTTTATATAGCTTCATGCTTTTTTCATATGGAACTTTTGGCTAGTAATATGCTTCGGTTCTCAGGAAACGCAGGTTAATACCACTATAATGAACTGCCATTGGTTATACGTTCGGACATTATATGCAAATCCATTTGCCATTTCAATAAATAGTATCAAAATTAAGTTAATTACCTTTTGCCCTATCCGTTGAGCTTCTTGAGTGACTAAGTTCACTGCTATCAAGGTCTGCATTATTAGTACATTGTTATCAGACCGTTATAATATATTTATGTCAAATAAAAGTCTAATCATAGTCCCTAATCATAATACAAGCATTACAGGATTGTTAGCCGCTATTCCTCCATCTACCAAGTTATAATCTATGCTCTTTCCGTCAATGGAATTTGTTTTAAACTGGCGAGGTGGAAAATAGGTAGGAGCTGCAGTTGTGGAAAGGCATACGTCCGATAGATATGGATTCATCAGTGGATCTTTCTTCGCCTGCATAAATAGTAAGAAATTAAGAATCCCCGTCTATAATTTATCTGCATAATTCAAGTATTTATGATCACAAATATAATACCTCATTTGTGGAGAAAATTGTCGGAAATTGCGTTTTGATATCGAAGGTGGGTATCACCAGGTTAGTTACCTTGTCACGCAGACGTGTTTCGTGAAATTTAAGTTGTTCTAAGATATGGACCAGATGTTTGCCATTGTATTTGGGTCCACAAAGACCAAAAAAACGGTGAAACAGATTCCATATGCTACAAATCCAACAAGAAGAGAATCTTTTGCATAAATATAACAAATATTGCGATCACTTCCCATAAGTATAGGCTGAATATGATACTTAGAATAGAATAATACTACTAGCGCTACTAACCTTGGTTGAGGAAAAATGGAGCTCGCATTATCAAAGTAAAAATCTTCAATTTTCTGGGTACAATAGGGACGATTGTGACGGTCATCTTTTGGGTCTGGAGTGGCTAACATTGTGGTGATGAGACCTCCAGTGCTGGTACCCGCCATTATATTGAAATAATCTGCTAGTCTTGCTTCTTCCCCATCCAATTCCTGAAAGAACGAAGCAGCAAGACACATTTCAGTAATATATTTGTGCAAATAAAATTATCTTTCATTCAACTAATTTGTCAAAAGAATTTATACTAATCTGTCAAGGAAGTACCTGCAATCGTTGCTCTAAGAATTTGAGCAATTGCAGAGGAATAAGGCCTCGTACTCCTCCTCCATCGACGCTCAGGATTCTAGGTTTCGAGACAGGGATCGGAAGAAGGAAAGGTTCAAACTTTCTTAGAATGGATGCAGAAGTCATCTTGGATAGGTACTGCAACTTATGAGGAAGCTATATTTTAGTGGCCTGTGGAATAACTAAAAGCGAGGCTTTATGTGTATATAGCATGGGGTACGGCCATCAGGATGCCCATGGTGCCGGTGCATTGGCTCCGTCATTGGCATGATATTCATTCTTCAAAGCGATCGTATGCAAACTAGTGTCTGCAAGTCGTCGTACATTATTGAACCCTCACAATGATTATCTATGGAACGAAAAAATAGATGGCTATGGAAAATGCATCATTATCCGATGGATAAAAATTAAAACCAGAGAAAGTAACTTCACGGTTGGTTTAAGGATTTTATATTGTCGAGGTTGGGAAATTAATCGTGGCAATTTGTGCTCATCACCGCTTCATTTGATTGCTGGGTAATAAACGTGGCAACTTGTGGTTGTTGGAAAATGTAATCATTCTCATGATAGATCATGGAGTATGATCCAAAACTTGATGATAAAACTCAAACACAGTTGATCCAGAAATCTTGAACACTAATCTTCATGGACTGTGGAAACAAAATGTTACTAATGTAATCAGAACAAGTCAAATAAATGCAATCATATGTTCATCAGAGCTTAGTTAGCAGAATTTTATTAATGTAATTTGTCTTTTATGTTATCTGCCTTTTTTTCATTTATTAATGTAGGAAGCCAAATAAATGCAATCACATGTTTATCTTCCAGTAGTTAAATAGGGCACAGCTGGAGAATTTAATATGGCAGAATCTTATTAATGTAGTGCTTGTCCTTATCTTCATCCACCATCTTTTCATTTATTAATGTAAGGAGCCAAAAAAATGCAATCACATGTTCATCTTCCAATAGTATAGAGAGTACACTGCATAATTTAAAATGGTAGAATTTGATTATTGTAGTACTTGTCCTTATCTTCATGTGCTCTTTATTTATTTATTAATGTAGTGAGCCAAATAAATGCAATCACATGTTCATCTTCCAAACAATCATAGGGTGCATTTGTAGAATTTAATATGACAAAATTTTATTAGTGTAGTGCTTGTCCTTATCTTCATCCTCCCTCTTTTCATTTGTTATTTGACAACAACCCATAAATAATAGATGCTCAATATAACCCCAACTGCTCTAGCTCCTACTAGTATTGGATCACAGTCAATCTTAGCATTAAAGGAAAATATCGGGCATAGATTTTTGCATAGATATCATTTGATTACATATTTTCTCATGTTAGGTTCCACATGTTTTCTGGGTGCCATTAAATATAATATTTAATTTCCTCTTCTTTGTCTTTTGTATATGCATAGTTCTATATATATTGTTTCAGTTTGCTTTGTCGTAATCACTCTATCAAAGACTCTAGCTTTGAAGAGCTGGTAGGAGTATGGTGATTTGTATGAAGAGTTTTGGTATTGGCTTTCAAAGAGTATAGCTCCAAACAGTTGGAAGAAGTTGTAATAGTTAGATATAATATACAGAGTTGTAAGGAGTATGTAGTATGTTGATGGTCATCAAGGAGAAACAACTCTATATGTTGGTGTCATGAGTAGAAGCTCCAAAAGTAGTCTAATGAATGAAATGGTGTATGTATGAATGAGTAGCAACTCAAAATGTTTCAATAATTTTTTATTTGATTAATATGAATTTTAAACTCTACATTCATGTTTGAGTTTCTTTGTTTTCTAATAGTGGTCAATTATAGAGGAACATGGTCTATCAAAAAGGGTCAAAGTTGCTTTGTATTTTATAGAAAGTGTAGATATAGACGAACCTGTATTTATAAAATGTACCTAAACGAATGCATAAAATGTGTTCAAATTTATGCATATAACATTAAATTTTATTAAAGGGTGTTAGTGTATTAAATTTTTATATCAAAAAAATTATTATAATTTCATTTATTTATTAGAATTTTGCATGTGGATTGATATAAAATTTGATTTTCAAATTTTTATATATTTATTTGAGTGTAAATAATATATATATATATATATATATATATATATATATATATATATATGGAGGATTTAATATTATCCACAAGATCATTTTGTTTGTCAATTCAAGATAAAAGTCTTATCTCTTTGGTTGATATATAAAGAATTAGGAGTATTTGTTAAAAATATAAGCAATATTTAATCACACCCAATCCAAAATATTGATTATGTAAAGTTATGTCACATAAAGTCATGTCTTATGCAAGAAAAATATATTTCCAAGCATAATACTTTTTTGAAGATATTTGGATCCATCTATTTGATGATGATAGAGATATAATTCAAGCTCTCCATTTTTTAACAATTGGTATGAGAGATTTTGTGATCTCAAGCCTAGTAAGATGGAGATAATATGTGGAGTTTTCTAAATATTTATTCCAGTTCACATTTTTTTATCACATATCAGAGCTTATGATAGATCGTACTACTAGAAGCTAAAACTAAGTGTTCAGAGAAATTGATAGGAACGGGGTTGGATGGAACACTCACTGTCCCATGCTCTAGGTCCTTGTTCTCAAGAAATCCTAGGTGACTCTACCACCTTAACCTTTAGGACCTATCTTAGGTATAGGTACCCCTGGTCCTACAGGCCAACCCCACTATCACCATTCTTTCATTCCACCAAGCCAATCTTGGTGCCTTGCCACTATCTCACCCTTGACCCTTACTCTTCCCTAAAGGCCAATTACCCTCAACATTCAGTTAGGTTCTTGCAGGGGTGTAAAGATGTAGTAAAAAGCTTCATAGCAACCTATTAGGATTCTTGTTCAATCACTAGACTCCAATTCTGCATCGCTTCCACCAAACCCTCTCATAGGGTTAGAAAAGGCTATAAGCCTAGACACCTAATTAGGCCTCCTAACCCAAGAAAAATGGAATTTACTCCAAAACCCTCCAAATGACCTGGGTTCTTTTCTTGGGGTTTGTGTTTCCCATGCCCATACCTTGAATATTTTTGGGGTTTGGAGCCTGTACTATCCATACACTCCCCTTACTCAAAAATGGTAAAGAACTAGGGTTTATAAGCCTTTTCTAGGTTGCTTCCAAACTGTTAGAGTTTTCTCACACCAAATGGGTTGATGGAGCCTCCTCCTGACCACCATGCCTTGCCAAGACTCTTAGCTAAATTCTCCAAAAGGAAATTTTCCAAAACCTTAGCACCCCTGCAAGTTATGTTCCTTGCACTGCTTGTCTTCCCTAGCTAGACTCTGCCTGGCTCGCCTAGGGCAAGACATTGCTAGCAGCTCCTACACACACACAAACCCTACAACTTACCATTTGTACAAGCATGGAGTCTAGGAACTATTCCCAAAGGGTCATACGGTTTGTATAGTGGGAAAGTGCTCTAGCACTCCATTTCCTAAAAACTGTCTGGTTCAGACCAGCAACAGGGAAAAATTAAACTATTTACAAAAAGTGCTTGCAAATTGAACAAAGAAGTCATTTAATGTTATACAATGCTTGTAAGCTACCAACACTACAACCTACAATCAAAACACTAGCAGTTATAATCCATTAAATCTCTATTTAGATGCAAAAATCAAAATTTGTAGCACGGAATGTTGTCTTCCTTCAATTTCACAAAATTTCCCTATAACATCAATGCTTCCAACCCTGTTCCATGGTCCCAGCACATCTTAAATAGGCTCCAAAAATATTTAAGCTCTTTTTATCGAACCTATTGATGACCTAATGGTAAAAATTATAAAATCCACTGTGTTTTTCAACCTTTGGCAACTTTTGAAAACTCACCAAGATGAGCTTCTAAACTTATTTATCTCTTGACAACTTCTTTCCTAAAGATCAAAAACACCTCTAAGCTCTCTACACAATGGTCAACATGACCTTTTTGAAAACAGAACAAAATTACCCTTCTAGATTTCTTATTTACCTAATGAAACTACCTATTGTTCCTTAGGTTCTCCTGCACCATTCTCCCCCTCTCAACCCAAACACTAAGGAATGGAAGGATAGATCAATGATAGTCAATACCAAACTTCTTGAACTAATCTTCTTGTACCCATGTGGCTTCTGGTTCATGCTTGTTCTTCCACTTGACAAGGTGCTCCATGTACACCTTATGCCTTGTAGACTTTTGCACTCTTGACTCCAAGATCTTCTCTGCCTGAGGCTTGTCTTGATTAGGTAAGGATACATTGCCGATTTCCTTGAAGATCTCCTTACCATTATGATCCACATCATTGACTGTCCCCTTATACTTGATCAAATCAACTACATTGAACACTGGTGAGATTCCTAGATTGGTAGGTAACTCCACCTTGTATGCATTCTGCCCATATTTGGCCAATATCTTGCATGGACCCACTCTCTTCATCTGCAACTTGGTTGACATTCCCTTCTACAACCTTGATTTGTTAAGGTGGACCATGACATAGCCTCCTACTACAAATTGCACTTCTTTTCTTGAAATATCTGCCTTCTCCTTGAACTTTTGTGTAGCCTCAGTGACTATCCTCTTTACCTACTCTTGAATCTCCTTCATGATCTGAATGGAGTCTTCTGCATTTCCACTTCTTTGTTCCATAGCTCTAAGATCTCTGAGCTCACATATGCCTCTTCGGTGCATCCCATACACAACTTCAAAAGGACTCTTCCCTGTGGTCTGGTTCACACTATCATTGTATGCATACTCAGCTTGTGAGATAACCATATCCCATGTCTTTCCATACTCCTTAGTTAGGAACCTTAGAAGATTACCTAGCACCCTATTAACCACCTCTGTTTGACCATCAGTTTGAGGATGGTAAGCTGATCCAAAAGACAGGTTGGTACCCAATCTACTCCATAGAGTCTTCCAAAAGTGACTCATGAACTTCACATCCCTATCTAAAATAATGCTCAAAGGAAATCCATGGATCCTTACAACTTCCTTGAAGAAGAGATGAGCTATGTAACTAGCATCATGAGTAGTTTTGTAGGGAATAAAATGACTCATTTTGCTAAATCTGTCCACTACTACATAGACACTGTCAAAACTAGTCTTGATCTTAGGAAGGCCTACCACAAAATCCATGCTCACACACTCCCACGGTCTGTTAGGAATGGGTAGGGGTTGATAGAGACTAGCATTACTAGCTCCTCCCTTAGCTTTCATACACACAACACATTGTTCCACATACTTTCTAACATCTCTTGCCAACTTAGGCCAATAATAGAATATTTGCACTAGTTCTAAAGTCTTGTTGATGGAAAAAATTCCACTAAGACTGCCATTATGCTTTTCTTGAATCAGATTTTCCCTCATTGACCCTCTTGGAATACATAATTGATTTCCTTTAAACAATAACCCACTTTGCAGAGTATACTTTGAGTATTGGATATGGAAATGGTTCTCAAAGTTAGAACATACCTTATAGAGCTCTGAAAAGTCTTCATCTTCCCCATAGAGATCCTTGAAAATCTCTATGCCAATCCTCTTGATATGTATCTCTTGCACTGTCAACAATCTCCTACTCAATACATCTGCTACTTTTTTTAGCTGTCCATTCTTGTGCTTGATGGTGAAGGTAAAAGCTTGGATTTATTCCATCCATTTCAAATGCCTATTTCTCAACTTCTCTTGAGTGTTGATAAAACTAAGTTCCTGATTGTCAGTAAAGACTACAAACTCCTTGGGTAGAAGGTAATGCCTCCATTTCCTAAGTGATTGAACCAAAGCATAAAGTTCTAAGTCATAGGTTGAATATTTCTTCTTTGCTTCATTGAGCTTCTCACTAAAGAAGGCTATAGGCCTACCCTCTTGACTTAGCACTCCTCCTACTGCCACTCCACTTGCATCACATTCAATAGTGAACAACTTGTCAAAGCTAGGTAACAAGAGAATAGGATGAGTTTCCACTTATTGTTTCAGTTTCTCAAACCCTTTCTCAGCCTCTTAAGTCCACTTAAACTTAGTTTTTAAACCACCCTTGATTGTATCTAGGACTAGTGCACATATGCCACTAAAGTTCCTTATGAATTTTCTATAAAATTGAGCCAATCCATGAAAACTTCTTACCTCTGTCCTTGTGGTTGGAGTAGACTAGTTTAGGATGGCTTCCACCTTGCTTGGATCCATCTTCAATGATCCTTTGAACACTACAAAACCTAAATATACAAGCTCTTGCTTAAAGAACTCACACTTCTCTAGATTGATTGCCAACTTATCCTCTTGCAACCTTCTAAGAACCATCTCCACATGTTTTAAATGCTCTTCTACTATCTTGTTGAATATGAGGATGTTATCACAGTATACCACCAAAAATATCCTTGTAAAGTCTTTAAGCATTTCATTCATGAGCCTCATTAATGTGCTAGGGGCATTAAAGAGGCCAAATAGCATAACTCTCCACTCATATAACCTATCATTTGTCTTAAAAGATGTCTTCCACTCATCTCCATCCTTGATTCTGATATGATGGTATCCACTCTTGAGATCCAACTTGGTGAAGTACTGAGCTCCTCCAAGACAATCCATTAAATCTTAAATCCTAGGGATAGGGAATCTATATCTGATTGTAATTCTATGTATAGCTCTAGATTCAGTACATAACCTCCATTTACCTCCTTTCTTGGTTGCTAAGACCATTGGTACTGCACATGGGCTGATGCTCTTTTGAATCAATCCTTGATCCAACAACTCTTGCACTTGCCTAGCTACCTCTAGATTCTAATCTGGTGTAAGCTTGTATGATACTTTGTTAGGAAATGAGGCTCGAGGTATGAAGTCAATTTGATGACTTATGGCTCTCTTTGGTGGTAGAGTTGCAGGTGTACTATCATTGACAATGTCCTTGAACTGATCCAACAACTTTAGGACTACTCTGGGTATGACTGTCTTTTTAGCCTTGTCTTCTTCTTTAGGTTGTAACACAACCACATATCCTTCACCCCCTTGATGTAGGTTGTTAAGGAACTCCTTCCCACTACTCAACATTATGCTTGGTGTCTTTCATTGCCCCTCTCCTTCTTCTGATAGTGACTACAACTTGAAAGTCTTCCCATCCTTCTTGAATGAGATGGTGTTCTCTTTCCCATCATATATGGCACCTTTGTCATATTGCCATGGTCTTCCCAATAGTAGATGGCATGCATCAATGGGTAACACATCTCAAAATAAATTTTCCTTGTACCCTCAAATGGAAAACTCCACCGGTACTTGCTCATTCACTAAAACACTTTTCCCTTTGTTTAGCCATGTGACCTTATAGGGGTTAGTGTGGGGTACCTTCTCCAATTTCAGTTTCATTACTGCCTCTTCTAAGATGATATTGTATGTTGAATCTGAATCCACTATGACCTTGCATACTTTACCAAGTATCTTGCACCTTACTCTAAATAGAGCTCTCCTCTGTTTTGGTTCTTCCTTGACCAGTTGTCTGATCAAAAATCTACTGAACATCAAATTCTCTCCTACCTTAGATTCAATATGACTGACCTCAGATGACTTAGGACTCATGGTGTCCTCTTGTGCATAAGACACTCTCTTCTCATTGCTTGATGAAGATGCTTTCTCCAGGCACCTATAAGCAGGATGGCCTACTTGACTATAATGGTAGCATTTCATGTTTGCAAAATATGAATTGCTCCTGCCTTCTCCTCTTCCTCTATTTGAACCTCCTTGATGTCCTCTACCTCTATTATACCCTCCTCTAGAAGGTGTTTCATTTCCATGATCTATGGATTTAAACTCTCCTTGGTTTCATTGGTCATTGCCTCTACCTTGGTAGCCACCTCGCTGCCCTCTTTGATCTCTTTGATCTCTGCCTTTGCCTCTACCCTTAGAAGCCTGGTCTTGTTTCCTCTTGCTTCTTTCCTCAATCTTTATGGCCAACTGATAGCATTTGTGTACTGTCTTGGGACTTAGAAGATCCATCTCCTCTTGAATGTTCCATTTCAAGCCATTAAGATACCTAGCCACCTTGAGACTTTCATCTTCTGAGACATTAGACCTCATACAAAGTTTTTGGAACTCCTCTATGTAGGTATTCACATCTTGGTCTTTCTACCTTAGACTTTGTCTCTTCTTGTGTAACTGAATCTCATAGTCATCTAGCATGTATGCTTCTTTTACTTTGTCAACCATTCCCTTCCAAGTAGATATAGGTTGCTTACCTTCTTTTTCCCTCTCTATCTGAATGAACTTCCACCATGTCAAGGAAAAACCTCTTAGTCTTGATTTGGCCACCTTTACCTTATGTGCTTCAGTGACTCCATCACATTCAAAATGGTTTTACATTCCCTCTATACAGTCCATGACTAGATCAGCTTCCATTTTTCCACTAAATAATGTTATCCCTTCAAGTGCTTTTCCACTCAAAGCTTTCAATGCCTTCAAGAAAGGCTCCTCTTTCAAAACAGGGTCAAGTTTAGGGGCCTTGTCTTCCTCTACAACCTCTTCTTCCTTTGTTATTCTTCCTTCAAATTGTACACTCCTCACTGCTTGTTCAAGTTGGGCTATTCTTTCCCTCAATAGTTTATTGTCTTCCTCTTGTTCTTCAACCATCTTGGCCAATTGTGAATTTTTCATCATGATGGTAGAATCACTAGACTTAACCTTTGACATATATTATTCTATCCCAAATCTTTAACTTGCTCTGATACCAATCTGATAGGAATGGGATTGGATGGAACACTCATTGTCCCATGCTCTAGGTCCTTATTCTCAAGAACTCCTAGGTGACTCTCCCACCTTAACCTTTAGGTCCTATCTCAGGTATAGGTACCCATGGTCCTACTAGCCAACCCCACTATCACCATTCTTTCATTCCACCAAGCCAATCTTGGTGCCTTGCCACTATCTCACCCTTGACCCTTACTCTTCCCTAAAGGCCAATTACCCTCAACATTCAGTTAGGTTCTTGCAGGGGTGTAAATATGTAGTAAAAAGCTTCATAGTAACCTATTAGGGTTCTTGTTCAATCACTAGACTCCAATTCTCCATCGCTTCCACCAAACCCTCTCCTAGGGTTAGAAAAGGCTACAAGCCTAGAGCCCCAATTAGGCCTCCTAGCCTGAGAAAAATAGAATTTACTCCAAAACCCTCTAAATGACCTGGGTTCTTTTCTTGGGGCTTGTGTTTTTCATGCCCACACCTTGAATATTTTTAGGGTTTGGAGCCTATACTATCCGTACACCGCCCTTACTCAAAAATGGTCAAGAACTAGGGTTTATAAGCCTTTTCTAGGCTACTTCCAAACTGTCAAAGTTTTCTCAAACCAAATGGGTTGATGGAATCCTCCTCCTAACACCCATGCCTTGCTAAGACTCTTAGCTAAATTCTCCAAAAGGAAAATTTCCAAAACCTAAGCACCCCTGCAAGTTATGTGCCTTGCACTCCTTGTCTTCCCTAGCTGAACTTTGCCTAGCTCACCTAGGGCAAAACATTGCTAGCAGCTCCTACACACACACAAACCCTACAACCTACCATTTGTACAAGCATGGAGTCTAGGCACTATTCCCAAAGGGTTGTATGGTTTTTACGGTGGGAAAGTGCTCTAGCACTCCATTTCCTAAAAATTGTCTAGTTCAGACCAACAACATGGAAAAATTAAACTATTTACAAAAAGTTCTTGCAAATTGAACAAAGAAGCTATTTAATGTTATACAATGCTTGTAAGCTACCAAAACTACATCCTACAATCAAAACAGTAGCAGTTCTAATCCATTAAATCTCTATTTAGATGCAAAAATCAGAATTTGTAGCACAGAATGCTGTCTTCCTTCAATTTCACAAAATTTCACTATAACATCAATGCTTCCAACCATGTTCCATGGTCGAAGCACATATTAAATAGGCTCCAAAAATAGTTAAGCTCTTTTTGTAGAACCTATTGATGACCTAATGGTAAAAATTATAAAATCCACTATGTTTTTCAACCTTTGGCAACTTTTGAAAACTCAGCAAGTTGAGCTTCTAAACTTATTTATCTCTTGACAACTTATTTCCTAAAGATCAAAAACACCTCTAAGCTCTCTACACAATGGTCAACATGACCTTTTTGAAAACAAAACAAAATTACCCTTCTATATTTCTTACTTACGTAATGAAACTGCCTATTGTTCCTTAGGTGATCCTACACCAGAAATTGTTGCATTGAAATGGAGAATTTTCATCCTTAAATATAATGTTTACTTTGTAGTATTTATGCCTTAAGAGTAATTTATACTGGAAGGATATGATAAAAACATAATGAAGTAAATTGAAATCTCCAAAATAGTTGAAGTGGTTATAGGGGTTCCATTTCATGATTCATTTCACATCATATCATCATCCAAACATCTTTATTGTTTATTTGTTAAACTAGAAAGTCAAAGCTTGCACAAAATGAAATGGTAAAGTGAAGTAGTTTGAATGCTATTTGAAAAATTAAAGGTGGCAACTGATACAAAGAGGACCAATATTTCAATACAATATAATACATTGGGTGTTGATGTTTGAAGTATATACCAAATTTCATACTAGAATGAAGATAACAGTCCAACTATCATTTTCACAGGAATTTCCATATTTAGTTTTTGCATTGAAGATTGCTCAATTGTTGTTTATGAACGATGTTTTATAGAGTTTGAAAAAATATTTTTCAAAAGGGAAAGTAAATAAATATATTTTCTTTCAAAGAATAGGATTTTGCAAGGATGATATTTTTTTGAAAGTGGTGTCACAGTTTAGGTTGGTAATTGAATAATAAAGTATTTAATTATAGGTGTTTTCTGTGTGGTATAGTATAGAAAGTAGATCACAAGTAAAAAATAATTTAAAAGAGATATAAATTCAGTCGTAGATCATTTCAAATTGTGAAAGACTGAAAGAGTGTGAAGACATTGTAGCATCAAAAATATCATCCTTGACAATTTCACACTAGGTTTTGTTGTCCCTATGTGTTTTGACGTATTTATGCATTTAATTATCCTTTTTGTAAATATTTTCAAAAATTCAAGCATGGGAAATGAAATAATGTATTAAATATTTTATCCTTGACATTATGGGCCTAAAAAATGGGCATGGTCTAGGGTTCATTGTGCCCTAGACCACCTCTTTTTGGCCCCAATTTGAATATGCCAATGTCAATAATTTATTATATAAATTTAAAATTTTATTTTTCAGCCATCACTATTTCATTTTCTAGATATTAGAATATTTTCATATAAATACTATTCATTTTATCATTCAAAATTTAAATCACACCTAGAAAATCTATTGAGAAAATTGAAGATCTTAAAATCACTCAAGGGTAGTCAAGAGAATAATTAGTAGCATTATTGCAACTCTTTCATCAATCAAGTTCAAGTTTGTAAGACATCAAGAAGAATTTATTAATTTATGTGCAACAAGCTATCATGATCACTCATGTAAAATCATGAGGATTTATTGAATTATCCTCTACATGCTAGTTTTACTACAATTCATAATATTCTATGAGTTAACCTTTTACAATTCTATCAAGCAATCATGGCATCCATCAATCAAATTGTGAGTGGCATCTCTTCTTCAAGGTATTTCACATCAAGGTAAGTCCTTTCAATCAATTATTGTTGTTTTTACCTCTATTGAGCCTATGAATTCCCTCTTGATCATCATCAATTATTGTATATGGAGGTAGAAATACCAAAATGGGGTTTGACTTAGGAAATCCCCAATAGAGCACAATCTCTTGTGTTTTCATATGTATAGACCGAGGGAACCCACAAAAGTGGTTTACAATTGGAATGAGGAAGGAAAAGTTGAAAAAAAGGACCCCATGCCAAAAAAAATCATTTTTGGGGTTCAAGCGAACTAATAGGTTCAAATGAACCAAACAGGGTTCACTAGAACCTGTGTTTGAGCGAACCCATTCAATGCAATTTCCCACCATCCTACCTAAAAATACAATGAAAACCCCTTTTCAAAAGGTGGTTTGAATGAACCATGGTTCACTCGAACCTCTAGGGGTTCACTAGAAACCCCTTGGTTTGAGCGAACCCCCCTTTTCCTACCTTCTCTTTTGTACCAAAAAAATTAGAAATTTTTCCATTCGAAGCTCAGCTTACGGATGAAAATGGAGGAGACTTCACAAAACTAGCTGAAATTAGGTAGTCCTCAAAATGTGCTATCCAATGACTATAATTTGAATATGTTTTGGTTTTATTATGTATTTGTATTTTTAGTTTTACTAAACATAGGTTTTCCATTGAAAATCAAGCTCTTTGTTCTGCACATGTGGAAAAATAGTAGATTACCAAAAAAAAATTTAAAAATATTAGTGCACTAGATATTGAAGTTGTTGATCCAACAAAAAATATAAAATCGAATTTTGATACATACAAAAAAAAAGTTATGCATTATACGGTCCACCTATGTCTGAATTGTAATTGGTTTGACTTCGAAACTTGATTAAAGAATAAATATTCAATAAAAAACTATCTAACCAATTGGAAGCACTAGATATCAAAGTAAGAAATCTAAATTCAAAAGAATTATAATTTCATCCTTCATGGAAAAAAAGTTATGCATTATATGGTGAGTGCCACTCCTTAAAAATGTTGTTTACTAAAAAAAACTATTTTTTGAAGGAGATGGAAAAAGAAGTGCAATTTGATTCCAAATTTTTTGAAAAAAAAGTATTTAGAATCTATAGATAAAATGTCACAAATCACTAGTTCACATCATCTTGAAATTCCTCACGGTTTAGCTACTATAGGTGACCAAAAGTGAATATTTAGTTAGAAAAAAATATTTCAATGTCCAATTTGGCCAAAAATTGTAAACCTGTATTGTGGGATCACCCAATCATATCTAGAGGTTTCAACATGTGGCAATCTTAAAAAAAATAGAGTGCAGACCTAAATCCACATCTTGTTACTTTTAAATCTAGAAAAGGAGCAAGCCAGTCTAGGGTGCATTATGCCCTTGTCCTTGCAAACTAGGCCCAAATTTATAGCACAATTTCTTCTATGTGTCTCAATCTCACATTTAAGAAAAAATAGTTACTTTTTAATTTTTTTATTTGTGATAAATTATATTTTCATATCTAGGTTTACATGTGAAATAGGCTTGTCAAAACACAAATCAAAATTTTCATCCAAACAAACACCAAATACAACATACACCCTAGGAGGTTGGATCTCCCTTGTGGCAACAAGCTAATCATGAAACCCTAGTTGGTTTATGTTTGAATGTTGATTCAAGGTGAATAAGATATAATCTTGTTGAAGTTGATGATTGAACTCCACATCACCTAGAAATCACCTACAAGAATTATCCTATCATACAAGAAGTATCAAAGCAATTGATTTGTTATGCAAATGAGAGAGAAAAGATTGAATCCAAAATAAAAATGATATGTGCAATGTATCAACCTAAATGGTTATGAATTGAATTATTACAATGAATTTGCAAGCTTTATAAAACCATGCAAAAGAAAAATCTAGATGAGGATTTCATTACATAGTGACAAGTGTTCTAATCTCATGCAAAGAGACAATTTTTCCTACATTTAATTCAAACTAATAATAAAAAATAAATCATAAGTTTAGCTTTTAAGTGAACTAAAGTAATAAGGGACTTAATAATTAATTAATGAATAATTAATTATCAAGTGATTATCCTGATTACTCCAACACCCCCCCTTAAGGTCAATTTAGGGAGAAGCTATAAACCTTGATTTAGAATACAATTATGGATGCATGGATGGGTCCTAGATACAATTCCTGATGAGGTACCCATGTACAAAATAAATGAATCTCTCATAACTAGATAAAAGAAGAAAACCACATGGGAAAAAACTCCTCTCCAAAAGAGAGAAAATAAATCACTACTGAATTTGACACCATTTTCCGATGGTTGTTCGTCGGCAGCTCAACAAATCTTTGTCGGAAGAGTGACAAAATGGTGAAAATCTTTATTTCACTATTTTTTCGTTGAACATCTGACAACGAATTAAACATTGAACTAACAATGAAGAATCGTTAGTCGAATGCATCGTGAAATACCCCAGACATTCGTCGGAATATAGACAAAAATTTGTGTATCCACCGACGAATTACATCAGAAGTTCATCACTAGTTTGATGAAATGGGCAAGCAGTAGCGTCGAAACAACAATAGACGTTCGTCGCAATTTCGATGGAATGGGCAAGGAGTAGTGTTGAAACAACACCAAAATTTCATCAAATTTGTGACAAATTATTCAAGTAGTAGCGTCGAAACAACACCAAAAATTCATCAACGTTGTGATGAAATTAGCAAGCAGTAGCATTGGAAGAACACCAAAACTTCGTCGCAAGTGTGATGAAATGGGCAAGAAGTAGCGTCGTAGCAATGCCGAAAGCTCATCGAAATTGTGACGAAATGGGAAAGGAATTACGATGAAATATTCGTCGCAGCTATAGAAACTTCATCGAGCCTTTCAATTGATTCGTCGATGGTTTTTGTCGAAATTGTGACGAAGAATCATTTTTTTTTTTAAATATTCGTGGAAATGTGTCATTGCGGAGACTGACGACTGATCATACATACAGACTATATACTAGTTTGATGCTTCAAATGATGCATTTATTATATTGAAAACTGCATTACCTTATTGAGCCTCTGTTTTGAGAATAGTTTAATATTCTCTACTTAACAAGGCCAACCACATGACGGTGGAAGCTCATTTTGCCCTTCCCCCCCCTCACATCACTCTCAATTCCCCATACCCAATCATATAACATTAATCATTGATCCATCAATTAATAACATATAACATTCATTCATTCATCCATTAATAACATATAACATTCATTCATCCATTAATAACATATAACATTCATTCATTAACATATTCACATTCATTCATTAACATATAATATTCATTCTTTCAGTTTTTACATATTATCAAAAATATGGTTGTCATGATATGATTACAATCACTTCTTTTTTTGTTTCTTTTTGAAAGCTACATAAAGCTAAAGTGGAGTATCATTTTCTAAATCGATATATGCCCCCTTTTAGTTGTTCTACCCTCTACTTGTGATCTTAATGTACGCATAGTCATTTGCTCATGACATAGACACCGCTTCAAGGGGGGATCTGTTGCAATAAGAAAGAAATGTTAAACTGATATATTTTATTATTATTGTTACAAGTATTTCATTAATTAAAAGAACATTAGAGTGGTTCTCTTTACCTAATGGGTCCACATCATGTTCCTAAACTTTTGTTATAGACTCATGCTCAACATGTTGAACACCCTCTAAATCCTGATCTGCAGTTGAAACATGAAAGGTTACATTAATTAATACACCAATTGAAATTAAATATGTTTAAGAGAACATGAGGGTGGTCCTCTTTACCTAATGGGGCCACATCATATTCCCGATCTTCTCTAGCCTGATCATGCTTAACACATTGATCACGGTCTACATGTTCTAAAGTTGAAACACAAAAGGTTACATTAATTAATACACCAATTGCAATTAAATATGTTTAAAATAACTTTAGAGTGGTCCTCTTTAGCTGATGGGGCCACATCATATTCTCGATCTTCTCTAGCCTGATCATGCTCTACATGCTCTAAAGTACCGAGATGCACACCATGACTTTCATCTACACGTTCTGCTCTACCCTCACCAAGCTACATTCCAATGTCATGTGCAGTATTATCATTGCTTGAATGTTTAAAACAAATAGGCATGTAATTAATTTATGGTGGAAATTAATATTGAATAGATTGTACAAGTATTCAATTTTAAATAAACTTTATTGAGTTTATTTACCTTCGTGTCGGATGCAATGGAAGATTGTGTTTGCCTAATCAAGACTCTTAGGCATTCAGCCACAGATCCATAGCCTTGCTGTAAGGAAATCTTCAGGTCCTCTTCTATGGGAACTCTGTTGAATTTAGAGCCCTACATTTTTGTAGATCATGAATTTTGCTTCTATGGTGTGATAAAACCAAAATTGTTTTCAATTTATTATAATTTGGATGCAATATTTCATTTATTGATACTTACAATTCATGCGGCTAATTTCATATAACCACCAGAGCCAAGTTTGCATTGCTCGTGCTTTTCTAGTCTTTCCTTTGTTGCCTTCGATGTGTCGGGTAGCCTATGAAAAGTTTGAAATACGTTAGATTATGTAGAAAGAAAGAGTAATCAGTATATAATTACATTGTTGATAGTATCACACATAGCATACTACTTTTAAAAAAAAAATTAATGGAATTTCCATAGCATACAGACATTGAGAGCATATAAAATACAGAGTTCAATCCATGAATTATAGAAAATAGATTTTTGTTGGTTATATTCATATCGCTGATTACATTGCACAAAACATACTACAACTACATAAATATCAGATGGTGACAGTTGACTATGCTACCACATTTTTCAAACATGTCTACCAAATCATTTTATCAAACAGTTCATTGCCTTGCTGCTATGGCTAAAAGCCTAAAAGCGAGTGCTTTCAAACAAGCTATGGATGCTTGGAAAAATCTATCAAAGCATAATAGTAAGTAATAGCATAGACAAGGTAGTGAACTATTTCAAAAAATGCCTCAAAGAAATGTGGTCTCATGGTGATGGAATGCCATGACAATCCATAGCAATTTGCTTGTCATGCCATTCGTTATGGCATTCCATCACCATGAGACCACATTTTTTTGAAGCATTTTTTCAAATAGTTCAATACCTTTTCTATGCTACTGCATTTTTCATACATGTCTACCAAAGCATTTTATCAAACAGTTCAATGCCTTTATGCTATGGTTAAAAAGTAAAAACCTCAAACACGTGCTTTCGAACAAGCTATGGATGCTTGGAAAAAATCTACCAAAGCATAATAGTAAGCAATAACATAGACAAGGTAGTGAATTGTTTGAAAAAACGGCTAAAAGAAATGCAGTCTCACGGTGATGGAATGCCATCACAATCCATAGCAATTTTCTTTTCATGGCATTCGTCATGGCATTCCATCACCATTGGTGCAAGAGCACCCAAGCTCTTCAAGGAACACTTCAAGAGACATGAGGATGCAAGGGTCATGAAGACCTATCAAGGAACTCATAACATTAATTATGACATTTTGAAGCCCATTATGACTTTTAAAATGTTTAAAAACATTAAAGGATTCAAATGTCCTAAGGGTCTACATAAGAACCATAGGACCAAAATGCAATCGAAAGGAAAAATCATGTTCTAGGGGTTTGATTAGTAATATAATGCTTTAAATAGGTCAAATAAGGTTGAAGATTGAAGATCCAATGGTTTTTAGATAATAGAATTTAATAAATTTCAAGATTGTAATTTCAAATTTTTTGAATTTCACTTTAGGCGGGAAAAGGAGTTTTAGGTGTTTTAAGGTAATTATGCATTGTAATCAATTCCAATCAGTTGGATCAGTTGGGGGATGGTTCTATAACCCTAAAGGAATCATTTGTATGGAGTTTGGGTTGCTGGTACAGATTTTGTACAGACTGCTATAGGAAAAAGCAAAAAAACAACAATTTCTTGCATTTTTCTTGTGCTCTTTTGATGTTTTATTGATTTCTATTGAAGATTTGTCTAGTAAGATGGTTTAGGGACTTGTATAAACTTGTTTTGAAGTCATTTGAATGTCTTGAAAGTAACAAAAATCAATTCTTTGTATATTATTTCTGACTGTCCTCAAGAAAGTGCAGATTTTTCACTAATTTTGAGGTTTTTCATGGATGATTGATCCGTTTCAAGGTAGAATTATACTGTGACCTATGAAATGGATCATTCCTAACATGTAACATACATATTTAACAAACTAATGTGCAGGGAAGAAGAATATTGAGGTGTGCACCAAGATTTCACAATGCAAAGTGCTTGAAGTTAGAGGCTAGGGTATAGCAGCAGAAGATATGCCTTAATGAGGGGCATGTTTTTGAGTTGGGATAGACTAAATATGTTTTCCTAATGGTTTAGAGTCAATGAGAAAGTTCTGGAAGTGATTGGAAGGTTAGTTTTCAAGAAGCCCTAGTTTTGAGGCAAGTTAAGGAGGGTTTTGTGTTTGAGGATGTTAGATGTGTCATAGAGGCCTAAAAACTTGGAATCCTTGGTTTTAAGTCATTTTAAGGGACTGTTGAAAGTTTCATGGTCAGGGGTTAAGTTTAAAGGGGGGTTGCTTTGAAAAAGAGGGCTAATTAGGCCTAAATTGGAGGAAACAACAGATTTTTGATTGGTGTGCTCCAAAACAAGTGCCATCAATAATCTAGTATGTTATGTATCATCACAAACCACATCTGGTTCAATAATTTTTTTGGAGGTTCCTTTGGAAATTTTGAGTGCAAAGTCAAAAATCCTTCGCTAGAGGCCTAGTTGGGCTAGTAGCCTAGTTAAGGTGAAAAATTAGTTTTGTGTCTAAGTCAAAGGGTTGGGCTTTGAAATCATTCCAAAAAAGTTTGTTTGGGTCTCTTAAGAGTTTTCCTAGGGTTTGGGTCCATAAGGAAGGCAAATAAGTCATTTGGTGCATTATTGAGGTTTGTCTCCACTAGGGTGCCTGAAGAAGGGTTGGGATTGCATCATTAAGTTCCTTGAAATCTTTTTGTTTCTTTCAAAGTCCTAGACCCTCTACATCAGAGTGGTATCAGAGCAATGATTAGGTCCTTTGGGGATTGAAGAAACAACAATGGCACCAAAAATTCAATTGGCAAGAGAGTTGGAAGAGTTGAAGGAAATCTTGGAAAGGGAGAGAAGAGAAAGAAGGGAACAAGAAGCAGCAAGAGAGCAGGCCAGAGCAAGAGAAGAAAGGAAATGGAGAAGGGAGAGAGAGACCATGCAAGCAAGGATAAATAACCTTGAGAGGAGTAGGAGGAGAGAAGACCAAGAAGACCAAGAAGACAATGATGAAGATGAAGAGCATGTGAGGGTAAATCAAGAACAACAAGCAGATGAGACCAAGGACCCTGAGGAAAGGAGGTTATTGAGAGTGTTGAAGGTAGTACAAGGTCATGGAGGAAAGAGTCACATAGATTTTCCTATCTATCAAGGGAAGATGGATAGTGAAGAGGTGTTGGGATGGCTTGATGCCTTAGAAAACTACTTTGAGTTTGAAGAGATGGATGAAGAGAGGAAGGTTAAGTTTTCCAAAACCAAGTTGAGAGGTACAACATTGATGTGGTGGACTAGTTTTCAGAATGATAGGATGGCTAGAGGATTGGAAAAAGTCTCTACATGGGCAAGGATGAAGAGTTTGGTCAAAGAGCAGTTCCTACCATCTAATTATACAATTCATGTGAAGAGGGTGAGGCAAAATTTAAGGCAAAAGAACATGGATGTGATGTCCTATACTGAGCAATTTCACAAGCTTAGTATTAGAGGAGGTTATGAGGAAGAGGATGAGAAAATAGCCAGGTATATCAATGGCTTGAGGTATAATTTACAAGATGATATTGGTTTGCAATTGCCAAGGACATTAGGAGAATGTTTTCAGTTGGCCATTAGAGCTGAGGAAAAGGTAAAGAGGAAGCAAGAAAGATCAAGCAATGGTGGAAGAGGAGGTAGTTCAAATAGGGGCAGAAGTAATAGAGAACAAGGACAAGGCAGCAATGATAAGAGCAACAATGACAATGGAAAAGAGGTATTTTATGATCAAAGAGGAGGATACACTCCTACAGGAGGAGGCAGATTTGGACAAGGTAGAGGACCATTCACAGGTAGATGTTTCAATTGCAATGAACCAGGGCATCCTTCCTTCAAGTGTCCTAAATGGGAACAAGCCGGTAAAGGAATAGATAGGAGAGCTAAATTGGTACAAGAAGAAGAGGACAAAAAGGAGGAATCAAAAACATTCATGGCAGACCCTGTGACTGATGGTGAGTTTGTTATGGTCAAGCAAGGAGAAAGACTTCACCAAGAGCCAAAGGTAACTATCTTTAAGACTAATTGTCTTAGTCATGGTAAGATCTATAGATTGCTCATAAATTCGGGGTCACATAGCAATTTAGTTTCACTTGATATGATAACCAAGTTGGGGATTGAAACATTTGATCATCCTACTCCCTGCAAGGCCACTTGGGTAACTCAAGGACATGTAGAGATTTGTAAGAGGGATTATGTAGATTTCTCAATTGGATCATATCATGATAGGGTACTTTGTGATGTCATTCCAATGACTTGTGGTCATATCATCTTGGAAAGACCATGGTAGTATGCTAGAAGGACATTGCATGATGGATTCCATAGTACATATTTGGTGCATAAAGGAGATGTTAGATATAAATTAGTGCCTTTTCCTTTGGAGTAGTCAAATGAAAGTTTTATGATCTATTTTGAGAAAAATTTGCAAGTGAATAAGCAGGGTAAGATAGGTAAGACAGGGGAAGATATTGGTTGGAAGAGGAATGATGAGTTGCAGCAGATATATGAAGAGTACAGTCCTCAAAATTAGAATATTTGGGACTTAGGTAGTATTAAGATTGGGAGTATTGAATGCCCTATTGTTGAGGGTAATAGAAGTGTTCTTTCACAAGGAAATGAGTGGAATAAAGGCAGAAATAGGGTATAAGAACAGGTTGTTATCAAGCAGCAAAAAGGACAAACAAAATAGATTTTTGACACTAACATGATGAATGACATGAGTGCAGATTGGAAGAAGAGGAAGACAGTGACTTTGGGAGATTACATGCCCTGTCATGTGAAGATGAAAACATATAGGAACAAGGAGTATTATGGCAGCAACAAGTTGGATACTTCTTGGGGCAAGAACTTTTCTTTCTTGGGGAGAATGGTGCATGAGCACCCAAGCTCTTCAAGGAACACTTCAAGAGACATGAGGATGTAGGGGTCATGAAGACCTATCAAGGAACTCAGAACATTAATTATGACATTTTGAAGCCTATTATGACTTTTAAAATGGTTAAAAACATTAAAGGATTTAAATGTCCTAAGGGTCCAGATAAGAACCATAGGACCAAAATGCAATGTAAAGGGAAAATCATGTTCTAGGGGTTTGATTAGTAATATAATTATTTAATTAGGTCAAATAAGGTTGGACATTGAAGATCCAATGGTTTTTAGATAATAGAATTTAATAAATTTCAAGATTGTAATTTCAATTTTTTTGAATTTCACTTTAGGCGGGAAAAGGGTTTTTAGGTGTTTTAGAGGTAATTATGCATTGTAATCAATTCCAATTGGTTGCATCAGTTGGGGGATAGTTCTATAACCCTAAAGGAATCATTTGTATGGAGTTTGGGTTGCTGGTACGGATTTTGTACAGACTGCTACAGGAAAAAGCAAAAAAATAGCAATTTCTTGCATTTTTCTTGTGCTCTTTTGATGTTTTATTGATTTCTATTGAATATTTGTCTAGTAGGATGGTTTAGGGACTTGTATCAACTTGTTTTGAAGTCATTTGAATGTCCTAAAAGCAACAGCAATCAATTCTTTGTATATTATTTCCGACTGTCCTCAAGACAGTGGAGATTTTTCACTAATTTTGAGGTTTTTCATGGATGATTGATCCATTTCAAGGTAGAATGCTGTTGTGACCTATGAAATGGATCATTATTAACATGTAACATGCATATTTAACAAACTAATGTGCAGGGAAGAAGAATATTGAGGTGTACACCAAGATTTCACAATGCAAAGTGCTTGAAGTTGGAGGGTAGGGTATAGCAGTAGAAGATCTGCCTTAATGAGGGGCATGCTTTTGAGTTGGGATAGACTAAATATGTTGTCCTAATGGTGCAGAGTCAATGAGCAAGTTCTGGAAGTGATTGGAAGGTTAGTTTTCAATAAGCCCTAGTTTTAAGGCAAGTTAAGGAGGGTTTTGTGTTTGAGCATGTTAGATGTTTCATAGAGACCTAAAAACTTGGAATCTTTGGTTTTGAGTCATTTTAAGGGATTTTTGAAAGTTTCATAGTCAGGGGTTGAGTTTAAAGGGGGGTTTCTTTGAAAAAGAGGGCTAATTAGGCCTAAATTGGAGGAAACAACAAATTTTTGATTGGTGTGCTCCAAAACAAGTGCCATCAAGAATCTAGTATGTTATATATCATCATAAACCACATTTGGTTCAATCATTATTTTGGAGGTTTCTTTGGAAAGTTTGAGTGCAAAGTCAAAAATCCTTCGCTAGAGGCCTAGTTGGGCTAGTAGCCTAGTTAAGGTGAAAAATTGGTTTTGTGTTTAAGTCAAAGGGTTGGGCTTTGAAATCATTCAAAAAAAGTTTGTTTGGTTCTCTTAAGATTTTTCCTAGGGTTTGGGTCCATAAGGAAGGAAAATAAGTCATTTGGTGCATTATTGAGGTTTGTCTCCACGAGGGTGCCTGAAGAAGGGTTGAGATTGCATCATTAAGTTCCTTGAAATCTTTGTGTTTCTTTCAAAGTCCTAGACCCTCTACATCAGAGTGGTATCAGAGCAGTGATTAGGTCCTTTAGGGATTGAAGAAACAGCAATGGCTCGTACTTTTTGTTCTCTAAATGTGAGCTATATTGGTCCCTCGCATACTTTAGATAGGTACCAGCTTTCTTAAGGACCTTGGTTCAGTTGAATGTTTTATCACCAAATAGCACAACTAAATGGTTAATGATATCATCTTTTAAATCTTCATTTTGGGCATTCCACCGTGTACATATGGTGGGCCCGAAGAGCTCCAATGTAATATCACTTAGATGTTTATAAAAAACATCATTTCTTGCAAAATGATCATGGGATCAATAGTCTAAAAAGAGTGATCAATAAGTAAATTTCAATTGGATTATATAGAATAATAATTAAAACATTTTAGTAGAGGTACTATGGGTTTGACTCTTGCTGCTCAGGTGGTACCAGTTGGTGTGTCCGCCAAAGCCTCCCAGTCACAGTAAAATTTTACGCGGTGGGGGTTATATGGGGCGTGTTTCGACCCCCTCGTTAAAAAAATTAAATAAAAATAAAATAATTAAAACATTTTAAAGTACTTGGGACCTTCTCTATCTTTATGGGAACGAAATCCTCGGTCACCACAAGTGTGATCGACAATGTTCTCATACTAGTAATATGCAAAGATCCAGGAAATGCTGCTAAAACATCACCAAGTACTAGTGGCCTCTGCATCCCCAGGTACATGTCCTGATGCATGTTCTAGTATGTGTTTGCTGCTAGAGGTGCATTAACGGATGCCTACATGGTATGTGTTTCCAACATTTCGGACGATAATATGCATGATGGGGATATAATGTAATGCGTAGGAAGATTATGATGGACTTGTACCCTTACTCCTCGGGAAGCACTGCAGTACCACTGATCATGGCAGGAGCATCATGAGGAAATAACCTATAAAAATAACACATATTTTAGTTCATGACATAAAAGAGTACAAAATATAAAACCATGAATGAACTTATGTTATAATTAAAGACCTCATGACAGCTTACTTGCAAGTTTTGTAATCTCTCTATCAATACTTTAACCCTCTCTCTTATCTCATCTGATTGAGGCATTTTGAACATCAACTGAGTCATTTCTTCATTGCATTTTTTCATGAGATTCTTTATCGTATCGAAAGGGTTTGCTGAATAAGCCATGTCATCATTAGAAAATATTGACTACACCTCACAATGGATTCTCTCCTCTACTGTTGGTGCCTTTCCCCGATCAGTTGACTGCAACAAGAATATTAAAAACATTATCGAAATTAACCCAAAAAACTTATGAAAAAAACATAATAATAAAACATTTTTCTTGTATCTAATTTGTACAATTACAATGAGGTAAACCTGTCAGGTAGAAGTGCCTTAAGATACATCACAATCTATGCTCTGGGCTAGAGCCTTCTCCATATGATCAATGTCCCCCTATGACAAAAATTAAATATAAAAAGACATTACCAAAATGAAACCAATAGACTTATGAAAAAAACATAAGAATAAAATGGTATATTGGAGTCATTAATTGGAGGTTGGGTAAAATGGTACATAGTACGTACCACCCCCATAGTAACTATGTTTGTAACTAAGTGATTCAAATTGTAATCGATTAGTAACTCTTCCCCTACAATTATTGATTTTATCACACATACAAATACACGGTTTCCCTCACACGCCTCGAATATGCAATTGGGTTGCTTATTTGTTGACCTAGGTCATGTACTATTTATAAACCCTGCAATATTCCTTGATTCTTTTGGCCTTCCATCAATGTACATAGCCACTCCTTTATTTTGATCCTTATCTTTTAGTTGTATATAATTTGTTGACAGTGCATACCTACACATACTTTGTGTATATCGAACCAATTGCATCCAATGTTTGTAACTGTAATAGGGTCCAACATAATTCATCAATTCAGTAACTTTGTCATAATAGACCTTTATGTCGTCCATGCAAAATAGGCTCAAACCATGTAATGATGATGGTGCTCTACAATATATCCTCTCATTGACACAAAAATCAGTGTTTTTTGGAGGAAGTTCCTTGGGTACCCATTGTTTCTGTAGATGTTTGCACCTCAAGGGCACCTCGACGTCGCCTATGCTTTCATCATCATAAGAACATGACCCCCCTTTAGCAAAAAAAAATTCCATGTGTTTACAGAATTTTCTTCTAATCTTTTGACCTCTAGTTGATCTCCCTCTTTTAGACATACTACATGTCTCGCTTTCCTCTTCTCTTCCTAAATTTCCCTCGCTCGAGGAAGATAGATCTGAAAAATACCTATTTGGTGGTACCTGCACTCATAAGGATGTTGGATGAAGTTATTTCATGGTGATGTGATCCCAAGGTGACATTATGATTAATCTATCACTTCATCGCTAGAATTTCATAGGTTATAAGGCAATCAAGTCTTGATAGATTGCAAGCTATTGTTACTACCGTCCAAATGTGTCCTTCACAAATCAAGTCTACTTAATGTTTTAACTCCCAAACTTTGTAACAAGTGTTAAATGTGACTATGGTCCACCAGTTACACAACCAAGGCCTCAAATGTATTCTCTAATTGTAATCAAAGGACTTTTTCTCTTCATTCAAGTAAATAAACTTGAAGGGAAACACCACTAAGTGGTTTATTGGACACCTACATGACTAAAAATAGCAGCAAATTTACATTTAATTTCCATATGTCTAAGTGGTTAACGGGAGGGAGTGTGTACTAGGCCTGGTTAAGTCATCATAAGTTTACGCTTTGGAAATAATTTTTTTTAAGTATATTAAATCTTCCTATGTCTAATTGCTAGGAGTTTTTGGTATCTTTTAAGGTAGGATGATTGATGAAAGAGCCCAAAGACTAGCCTTTCTCCATGGTATCCAAGTACACATAGCAGCGGTCTTCTCTTATATGGTTGGACATGATTTAAAGAACTTAGCTAGGAATTATTCATTTAACCTAAGGTTTTCTCATAATGCCATCATTGGAAAAGTATGATCAAATTCTTCTATATTGAAGAATTGGTCTATGTGCCTCTAGTAATAACTATAAATGTTTGTAAGGATAAAAGGACTAATTGCATCAAGTAGGAGAGAATCAACTTTGAGTTCTTTAGAGATTATATTCCTCTATTCATAATTTTTAAGGGTTGTGTGGAGGATTTATCACTACCAAGAAGGGAGGAGACCTTTCCTTGTATTCTTTTATAATTTTCATTATTCTTATTTATTTTACCTACATTTACAAATACATACATATGCATTTATTGTTTTCATTTATTTCTCATGTAGTTTAATAGTTTGATCAATTTCATATTATATGTGTTGAAGACTTTAGAATTTCAATTACATTAATTTATGGATATGTTGTATCTATAACACTACAAAACCATATGCTCTTTGCATTTACACTTGCATTTAGAAATACACATTTATATACATAGATATAGATTTCTTTAATGATATGTTGCATTTACATTTACATTTAAAAATAAATATACATATATATATTATTATTGTGTGTGTGTTTTGTGTGTGTGTGTTATATATATATCATTTATTCAATGTTCAAAACAACCCATTAGGTGCACATGGATAAAAATTCATAAAATCAAATCTCCCATACATGTTTTGTTGAAACCTACACACTATTCATGCATCCTACAATTACAATAGTATCCATGGGGCCTCTTACACTAGACTATAGTAATCACAAAAAGTGTAAGAGCCACTTTATATCATGTTTGGACTACAAAACCCTGAAAAATAGGGTAACTCAGATTATGATTTGTTGGTGAGCTGTATGGACAAAATCATTAGTACCAGCTCATTCTTGGAGTCTTTTGAAAGAGAATCAAATCAGGTGGTAGTTATGTACAAACCTTATAGTGTCAAGGTGTATGAGGTGATCAATTGTTATTGGCCAACTAATGAAGAGTACAAGGCAGTCCAATTGGTTGGTGACACATGTGCTTTCTGGCCTGATGCTTGTTTGCTCCTCCTTTTTCTATAAGAAGGATTTCAAGGCTAGAAGTACGGGTTAGCAAGTTAGATATTTTTGGTCGAGTCTAGATGAAGTTGTAGAGCAAATTGTAAAGTCTTATGGTTTTAGGGAAAATGCAATTTAGGTTTTGAGTCATTCTGTAGTAGGTTTTGAATTCATGGGGATTTTATGTTTTATGACAGTACTAGCATTTGAATTGATATGATTAATTAAAAATCTTGTCTCTCCATTGTATAAGCATATATGAATTTTGAATAAAATGATCAAGGGTTGTTTCGTTCATCTCACTGTTGTGGTGTGTATGATTCTTGTTTTAGGTTTAATTCAAGGAATTAATTAAAATGCTTCAATGGGATTGTAGGTGGATATGTTTTGTATAAACTATTTTATTTTTTGTCTTATCTTATACCATTTTATGAGGAATGGGTGCCAAACTTATAGTACTCGTACCCTTAGTCATCAATTTTTGTGAGGAGCCCTCAAACTCTTCCTCAATGCTGGTATTGACCTTGTTTTCACTCCTCTACTCTTCGTCAGCGCTGGTATTGACCTTGTTTTAACTCCAAACTCTTCCTTGACACTAGTATTGACCTTGTTTTCACTCCTCCAAACTCTTCCCTCGTGCTTGGCATTATTATTTTCACTACTCAAAATCTTCCTTAATGTTGGCATTGACCTTTCACTTCTCAATTTGATGAGCTACAACCTGGTTTCGTTAGGTTTTACAGTATGTTAATTAAGTTGAAAATTTTGGTGCCATTTAGCTGGGTTTTAATATTCTACAATATAGTTAAGTATATATTAGCTATATTTTACATAATAAATAATATAATTATTCAACTTATTATAATTAGATATTATATTTTTTAACAAAATTATGAATACGTATAAAATTATTATAATTAATAATTAATAATAAGTATATTTTTATATAATACAAAATACAATTAATATAATATGTATTTAATATAATAGTAATATATATTAATATGAGAGAGAGAAACTAAATTTTGATTGGTTGTTTCATGTCAACAATCAAGGATAACATGTGTCCTTGGGGAGTTAATAACTCGAGTACCATGCCATTTGATTAAAGATATGATGGATTCTCCTTTAAAGACCTCTTCAATGTACTTATTTACCTTAAGGAGACAAAGATAAATATAGGGGAAGAAAATATAGAGAGAGGGAGATAATGACAAACATACAAATAGAAAGGGAGACAAGAGATGATAGAGAGGGGTAGAGATAAAGAGATAGGATGAATGATAGAGATATAGGGAGGGTGATTGATATATCTCTCCACAGCAAACTCTCTATATCTTCCCATATCATATCACTCCCGCCTCTTCCCCCCCTCTATCTATTGAGATATCTCTCCCTCACCACCCTTTCTCTCTCATTCTCCATCTCTCCCCAACATCTCTCCCCTACTCTATCTCTATCTATTTCTCTTTTATCTCCCTCTTGCTCCTCTCTCTATATACCAAGGTAATTAGGAGGTGGAGGGTGGAAAACTAGGTATGAAGAGGAGGGAAGAAGGAGAGAGTGGTATAGGGTGGCGGAGAGTGGTTGAGGGGGGGAGAGGGTGCAAGAGTGGGAGAGAGTGGGGAGGCGAGGAAGAGAGTGGGAAGAGAGTGGGAGAGATTGGGAGAGGAGGGAGGAAGTAAGAGGAGTGGGAGGAGAGTGTGAGGAGGGTGGGAGAGGTGGGAGAGGGAGGGAGGAGGAAGAAAGTGGGAGAGAATGGGAGGAGAGAGTGGGAGGGAGGTGGGAAAGAAGGTGGGAGAGAGTGGGAGGGAGTGCGAGAATGGGAGGTGGGAGGTGGGAGATAGGGAGGAGAGAGAAGGAGAGAGTGGGAGAGAGTGAGAGAGTGGGAGATAGGGAGGGAGAGAGTAGGAGAGAGTGGGGGAGGGGAGCTCTTTGTAGGTTTTCAATGAATATTTAATTAGCCACTAATAGGAACAATAAGAAGATAGATAAATGTGAAAATAAGATTCAACTATTGGTCCATTTTTGTTCAATATAAGTTGTATTTTAAATCATTACGTGTTGTTTTTATAACAACAAATAGATTTTTTGTGTTCAACTATTAGTCCATATGTGTTGTTTTTATAAAATAGAACACTCAAAACAAAACTTTGAAGTTCCATCACTACCCATAACCCTAAACCCTAAACCCTAAACCATTAACCTTTAACCCTTAAACCCCAAACCCTTAAACCCTCTACCCTCTCTCCCTCTCAATTCTCTCCCTCCTACCCCCTCTCCCTCTCTCAGATCTCTCTGTCAAGTCTCCCTCCTACCCCTTCTCCCTCTCTTAGGTCTTTCTCTCACTCACTCACTCCCTCTCTTAGGTCTTTCTCTCTCCCACTCCCTCCCTCTCTCTATCTCTCTCAACTATCTTCAATATCCTAACCCCTCTCCCTCTCTTAGGTCTCTCTCTCACTCACTCACTTCCTCTATCTCTATCCCCTCCACCCTTAACCTTAAACCCTTAAACCATCTACCCTCTACCATTAACCCTCCCTCCCTCTATCTCTCTCCATCTCTTAGGACTTTCATCGTTCTTTGGAACTTGGGAGATTTTATAGTATTTTGCTTCCAAAATCATGCAGTAGGTGAAGGTCTCAGGATCACTATAGATCATGATCTTATAAGCTTTTCTAGACACATCTTGTCTATGAGTCTTCAAATTAACATGTCTTCAAAAATTATAAGCTTTTCTAGACACATCTTGTCTATGAGTCTTCAAATTATCATGTCTTCAATTACCAAAGGAGAAAAAATTGGTTTTGTGTTTTATGAATTTTCCAAATTCATGTATAGTAGCAATGCATTTTATATGGTGAAGCAATATTAACAATACATTTTTGAAGAAAAACTATGGTCTTTATTTCATTCCTTGTGAAGGAATTTCAGAGGTCAAGTTGAGGGAAATTAAAGAGAAGATTTGGGTGCCATTTCTTGGTGCTTTCAGGGGGTGTAAGAATATATAAAATATAGCCTTTAATGGTGTAAAAAGGTAGAAATAAAAAACATAAAGGTTGAATAAATAACTTGTAGGTTGCTCTTGAGAGTTGCATAAGAAAGAGTGCAAAAAATCATCTTGTGAAGAGAAGGGGAATAGAAGAAGAGAAAAGGATTTTTTAGATCTGTTGTAGGTGTTAAAAGTAGCCATAAGAGCTTGATAATGAAGATAAAATTAGGTTTTAGAAGATGAGTGTAGCCAAGAAGATTTGAAGGCATGTGGATTTGAAGACTCATAGACAAGATGTGTCTAGAAAAGCTTGTAAAATGTTGAATCCTCCATATATGTAATTAATTTGAGGAATTTTCATGTATGAATGTGTACAAACATGAAATAAAGATATTTTTTATATTATTTTTCTATTTATATGTTAATTTGGATTGGATAACATGCTAAGGCCTAAGAAACTAGTCATTTATGTGACTCTAGCTAGCCCTTCTCCTAAAAGGATTCATTCTATTCATGGGGTTCTTGTTAAAACTGATACACTAGAAATTTACACAAGATTCATGCAATCTAAGGCTCCCTCTTATAAAGCAATAGCCCATGCTTACAATACTAGAAGGAATCAAAAAAAAATTAATCAACCTACTTCTTTACCACCTCCTCAATAAAGCCTTCCTTAAGAACCTAGACCTAGAACTAAGCAACCATGTGAGTACGATCTTGTCAAGAAACTTTGTGTTACTCTCACCAATATCTCACTTTAGAATTTTCTTCAAACTACTTAAGTTTATTAGGGTATTATTTAGAAATCCTTGCAAAAGATTCTTTTTCCTTTTGTTGCTAGGCTAACATATTTTAATGCATTGATAGATCATATTCATGTGGATTTGTCAAATAATACATTCCATCCACATGAACTCCCACCTCTAGAAGTGAAAAAGAAAGCATTTCCTTTGATTACATGATATTTTACATTAATAATATCAGTATTAGATATGCTATTATTGATACCAGTTCAACACTTAATGTATGTAACATTGATTTATTACCTAAAATCAAAGTTGATTTAACCTAAGAGAGGGAGAGGAGGTAGGATATTGAAGATAGTTGAGAGAGATAGAGGGAGGGAGTGGGAGAGAGAAAGACCTAAGAGAGAGAGTTAGTGAGTGAGAGAAAGACCTAAGAGAGGGAGAAGGGGTAGGAGGGAGAGACTTGAGAGAGAGACCTGAGAGAGGGAGAGGGGGTAGGAGGGAGAGAGAGAGAGAGGGTAGAGGGTTTAAGGGTTTGGTGTTTAAGGGTTAAGGGTTAATGGTTTAGGGTTTAGGGTTATGGGTAGTGATGGAACTTCAAATTTTTGTTTTGAGTGTTCTATTTTATAAAAACAACACATATGGACTAATAGTTGAACACAAAAAATCTATTTGTTGTTATAAAAACAACACATAATGATTTAAAATACAACTTATATTGAACAAAAATGGACCAATAGTTGAACACTATAATTTTTTAAAATCCTTCACATTTAATGGGAAAATACATGTTATTTATTGTGGTCACCTTTTATATTTGTAATAGGACAAACTATTAATATAAAACTATCCAATTCTTGTACTGATGGAACTTCAAATTTTGTTCCTAATGTTTCACTCATGCCCTACCTTATGTCACTGGTCTTTCATGGTGTTGGAAAATTTCTTAGGGTTGGGGTTTTAGCTTTGTCTTCATCTTTGGCCTCGTGGACGTCATTAAAATATTTCATTTCATTTTTTAAACCCTTGTGTTTACGTAATTCCTTGGTCAGGATCTATTTCACCGTTACCTTTTTTGAAGGGTTTTAAAAACATCTTATGCCCATCGTTTCATCTAGGCCTTGTCCCTTTAGTCTTAATATTTTATTTCATCCATGGGTTTTATTTTCCTAAGTCCTAGTTGGCCCTGTGGTGAACGGTTTTAAAAAAACTTATTTCGTTGTTTTCCATCCACCTAGTAATGTCCCCTTGCCCTTTAATGAATGTTTTATTTTTCAGAAGGATGAAATTCGCGCTGCCGTCCATCAAAATTCCTTCAAGATCAACCATTGCATGCCATCCCGTGATCGGGAATTGTAGGATGATGATATCGTGGGTGGGTGACACCTGTCCCATCTATGGATCAAATTTGTGCAACTCTTCATCAACTGTCCTTTGATTTGAGTCGTTCCCCACCATCCTGTGATGGTGCTTTGGTTATTGCAAAATCATGAGCAGCTGCCATGTGGATTGTACAATGTGGGGTTCGAGGAAATTTTCCATCCGCCTAGTAATGTCCCCTTTCCCTTTAATGAATGTTTTATTTTTTAGAAGGATGAAATTCGCACTGTCGTCAATCAAAATGCCTTCAAGATCAATGGTTGCCCACCATCTCATGATCGGGAATTGTAGGATGGCGATATTGTGGATGGGAAACATGTGTCCCATCTGGGGATCAAAGTTGCATGACTGATCATCAACTATCCTTTGATCAAATTTGCAGAATTAAATCACACACATGGTGATGTTTGCCAGGGGAGCTCAATTGGAAGACATTCCTCAATCTAGTTGGTCATAATTTTCCTCTAAGAAGAAAGTCAGAAAGACCTTGCAGATGTCTTGCCGACTACCAGTGCATTTTGTTCAGTAGGCGTTTGTGTTTCCTATTGACAAGACCTCGAGGATGTCATGGTGAGTGGAGTTCACATGTAAACACATGTCGATAGGACATCGGTCATCATGCCAGTGAATGGGAGTTTCCCATCGGCATAAAAGTTTCCTTCAGAGAAAGGTCTCGGTGAGATCTTTATGTCTCACCAACCGATGACAGGGAGAAAGCATATTGGTGGGAGATTTTGACTTCGGGGTGAAGTCTTGGCAACTTCGTTATGTCTCACCCACTACCACGGACCGGGTTAACACTTTGGCAAGATTTGTATCTTTGGTATGTGATCTTTCTGAAAGCCTCATGTCTCATTGACCACCAATAAAGATATACCTTTCGGTGAAAAACTATTGTGGTTGAGAGATGTCTCAGAGAAATCTTGAAGTCTCGCCGACAAGGCACCAAAAGGGGGTCTATCAATGAGAGGTCTTGCAGTCTTGCCGACCCGTTTTGTCATGGTGACCAAAAAAGTGAACCTATTGAGATTTCTCGGTGAAACAAAAGGTGACTACAAGATGTCTCCTCGATAAGAGGATGTTACAACGACACATGTCAGATGAAAGGATGCATATTGGTGTGACTAAAGGGAGGTCTTGGTGACAACATGGGCCGAAAAAAGGTTGTCATTTCGGCATAATGTCTGGCCGAATGAAGGAAGTCATTTTAAAGATTTTTATTTTTTTATAAAGATAGGTATATTTAGACTTTTGATGGCTTATGTACAATTATGCATATTCTTTTATTTATTATATTTTTTGCAATATCATGTTATTCTTGATTAATCACATTATTTGTTTGTCACTTTTATTTGTTTTTTGAAAAATATTTTATCTTTACTTTACATCTATGGTAATTTCAAAATTATCAAATTTAAAAATTATAAATAAAAACTTATTTTTATTAATCTCTTGAAGTCGTAGGTCCTAATCTTTTTTAGATTAATAACTATCTAAATAGCTATTTCTTTCCTTTATTTCTATAAATGTGTCTCATGTCTCTATTGAAATTTATGAGATGTGTATGTAATTCTTAGCACAACACTCTTAGAGATTAGGATTTGTTTTCACATTTATCTATTTTCTTATTGTTCCTATTAGTGGCTAATTAAATCTTCATTGAAAACCTACAAAGAGCTTGGGTCTTTCAATCTCAAATCTTGTCTAATTTCTTGATGAGAATCATTCACATTGAATCCCAATATCGTGCTCCTTGCATGATACATTTATAAAATGCACTTGGTAATTTAGTATGTGGTTGAAATATTATAGTAACAACAAATGGTTCTTTTCATTTTTGGCACATGATTGGCCATTTTTACTATGTTAAATTTTTATTTTCACTTTTATTTTCATGGTTTTCATGTTGTCATATTTTCATACATTTCTTAGTCTTTTTAAAAAACTAAATGAAGGTTCTATTAGTGTCCCCAATCTTGCTAAATATCATGTATAGAGAAAGTACAATATATAAACTACCAATTATAGAGTATAACAACAAAATGAATTTAAAAAATACTACATAGAAACAAGGTTTAGAATAATTCAAAATAGAGATACCATTCTCCTACAAATACTATGTATAGAAACCCTATATATGTAGCCACACTTTCACCCTCAAAATAAATAGAATAAATTCTCATACATTGTTTCTATAATGAATTTAGAGAATAAATTATAAGATGAAAATGGTCAGTGGTATTGTGGAAGATGTGAAAAAACTTTCCTTGAATGTGATTATAAACATATACTTCAATGCAAAGTGGAAGATCATACTTCATTCACTTGGATTACAACTTTTGAAGAAGTGGCAAAAGAAATTATGGGTGTAACAACAAAATAATTGAACATTTTGAAGCATGAAAAACAAGATGATGTTAAGTTTTCACACATTATACAAAAGGTCCTTTTCAACAAATATATCTAAGTTAGTTAATGACATTTTGTCATGATATACTTCTTTAATGTTGTCAATACTAAATCTAATTATTGATGAACATTTTTGCTTTTAAATTTATTGTTCTTGGTTGATTGTTGTTATAGACAAGTTGGTATGATTTAAAATTTCAATGTGTACCATAATATATGGGAATTGAGATAAACAATGACACAAACAATAATGAAATCAAATTGATTGCTTTCCAAAAAAAATTTCATGAAAATGTAAGCATTTTTTCAAGTCAATAGGCATCTTGATAAAGATAACTCTCGGCGTGTTTTACATATATTATTAATTAATATAGGTATGCTAGTCAATTAAATTATTCTTCTACTTTATTTGTATTATATATTGAATTGTTAAAGATGTAAAGAATCACTGCTAAATATAGGAAAATGGTTAAAAATTTTATATTTTCCGAAATAACATAATAATATCTTTCTCTGCCTCTCTCCTCTCCCCCCCCTCTATCTATATCTCCTTATATCTCTATCTTTCCATATCTCTCTCCCTCTCTCTCTCTATATATATATATATCCCCCCTCTGTCTCCCTATCTCATATATATATTTATTTCTCTCTCTATTTCTCTCTATATCTCTATCTTTCCATATCTCTCTCTCTCTCTATATATATATCTCCCTATCTCTCTATATATTTATTTCTCCCTCTATCTCTCTCTATATCTCTATCTATTTTTATCCTTTTTCCTCTCTCATTCCATATTCATCTCTACCTCTATCTATAGGAAGAGATACAAAGGTGAAGCATTGGACCTTCCCAAAGATCCACCAATCTCAACACTACTCCCAACTATTTTGAGCATTTAAGTACATTGTATGCTAGATTAGGAGGCATGTGTCAAAGCTCATATTTATTGATGCAAAATAGGTCCAAAGTCACAAATTTGATGTAGAGTTAGTTTATAGTTTTGTAGAAAATTTCAAGTGCCATAAACATTGTGTTCCCTGTTTTTATATCATCATGTCATCAAATTTGGCACTTCATCAACATTTGTATCTTCATCAACATTAACAAAAGAAAAGTATGTACTTGAATCTTGCATTTAAAATTTTCTATATATAAATATTTTAATAATTTCCCTCAAATCCATAATATATATATATATTAGTGTGTATTTATTTATTGCAATAAACAATTAACCCTAAGTAACACATTACAAGTTACAAGGTTGTCTTGGGAAAAATGCATAATTTTTGTTGGATGTCGTGTTGTATAGTTTAGAAAAGCTCAAAATATGAATAGGATTTTAAGGCCATATATTATGGTAGCTTACAATGCAAAAGAAGGAAGGAAATCTATTATCAATTTTAATCTACAATTTAATATCATATGAAAAATCAAATGTAGTATTATCTACAACTAATTCTTGACATATTAATTTTATAAAATACACTTACCATACAATAAACTTATCCCAAGAAAGAAACCCTAAGTGAACATTAATTGAACCCTAATTGTAGATTCATAACTCTAATCATAACCCTAATTCAACTCTAATTGTAGATTCATAACTCTAATCATAACCCTAAGAGAATAGTTATTGAACAGTAGTCCTAATTGTACCATAACCCTAACTTTGAACTATAGTTGAACTCTAATCCTAACCCTAACACTAATTCTTATCCTAATTGAACCTTAACCCCAACCCTAATCTTAACCTTGACCCTATTTGAACTCTTATTGAATTCATAACCTTAATTAAACCCCAACCTCATCCTCAATCCTAACCCAAATTGAACATTAATTGAACCCTAAACCTAACCCTAAGTGAACACTCATCCTAATTGAACTCTTAACTTTTTAGTTGAAAATATTAAAGTGCCTTAGATTTTCCCATTCATTGTCATTTATCATTCAATTCCTAATAGAACTCCAAAAATTTATACTTTTATAATGTTTTTAATACACACCTAATATTAAGGGTTTAGAGTTTAAGGGTTAAGGGTTTAGGGTTAAGGGGAGAGAGATAGAGGGAGTGAGTGAGTGACCCATTTACATATTATTCTTTTATTCTTCGTCAGTTAAATATTTAGTTATCCATTTACCATTAGCATAAATGACCCAAGAATTTAATAGAATAGACTACTCATATAATACCTTGCATTATGGAGCTCAATTCTCTGATATATTACTACTTATCAAATCCTTTGTAAATAATTGTAAACTTATGACTCCATTTAAGCATTTAATTGATTTTCTTGAATCAAAGCAAAAACATAGACACACAATTGAAAAAATTCTCAAAGAATGACAACTTTATTAACATTTCATTCAAAATTCACTCAAATCCACATAAGGAGAGAAAATATATTAGAATTATATGTTTATTCATGCTTATAAGTCATATCTACATACAATTTAAGATAATTTGCATATATTCATCCAAAACTCAAAACAGGCTATCTATTATATTATGTCTGCTTGGGGTTTTAATAGCCAATGGCACCACATATATCACTTCCTCATCAGAGGACAAATATCATTCTACCCATATATTCAACTCAAAACCTAGCTAGAGCTTTCAACAGTTCTCTCCCTACAAATGAGCCTTGAATTCCCTTTTATATGATGAGAGGAACAAGCTTCGGGCTCAAATGTAATTTCATCACAAATTTTCATTTGAGCAAAATCTCCATTGCATTTGACTTTCATTACAAAACTTCCCACATGTTGAATCTGCAAAAAAAATATAGTGCATGAACTAGGGTAGTGTAAAAGAATAGGGAACACAAATTGTCATCAAAATCCCCTTGTCACTATCCATGCAAAAAAACTAGGAAACCAAATTGCCATGAAGGCAACACAACTTCTTATTTACCTGCCACCCTACCCTTATCAACACTTAGACCCTGGTATACACGCCCACTTCTAGTTGTTGCCCAATACGGTAGACCCTCAACCTCCTCTTCTTTCTTGTCCTTGCCCAATACAGTTCTAGTCCGTCCACTTGGGGTTTTAATAGTTGATGTGCCCATAGATATCATTTCCTCATCAAAGGGTAGACCATGATTGAAGTGACTTAAATACCGATAGTAGTCCGAGTCGATCTCAGTTACATCATTAGAAGTGTTACTCATAAGGTCAATGGGCAAGTGTTGGCCGCATCTAGAGCACACCGACTACTTGCTTTTGTCATCTACTAGTTGAGCAGCAATGTCCTATAATTCCAACCTTCTACTGCAACCAAAATAGTAGAAGGTTGCAATTCTAGGATGTTGTTGCTCAACCAAAGCACCTTCCTGAATAGCTTGACTGAGCTTTTGTGAGCTCAAATGAACATACCTCCTTATTGACTTACTCATTTTCTCTTCTCAGACAAGCACTCAAACTTGATTAGACTCAACCCACAAAGCACTCTAATTGCTACAAGAATGACACTATTAGTAGTTAATTCCTCGTGTATTTATTGTGCGAGGTAATGGAAACCTTCATCAATGCTTAGTAAATATGCATGTGCAAACATGGAAATTTAGCGGTGTATGTACTCCATTTAACTAGAATTGGATGAGAATCCAAAGATCACCCTTCATAATTGCCAACAACAACATCTTCACACTGATTGAGATTGACGTTACTACACAAGCAAGGAATAATTCATTAATGCTTCACCAACCTTCATCTTCCTCCTGCGAGCTAGCAGGGAATAGTAGAGATTTACATTAGCTTTTGATCTTGGTTGATTTAAAACCATGGGTTATGAGCTCAATAGTGGAGATTGGGCCCCACATTCCATACAGGACATACATCTTCCTTTTGTTGACCTCACGCCAAATAACAGTGCGACACCTTAGGTCTGTGAGTTGGCAGGGTATGATCGAGATCTTCTCCCATATCTTTGAATTTGGAAAACCTACACATTGTATGGTTAGTATTTAATGAAAGGATTTGGCTAAGCCGCCAGCGACATGACCACTGGAGTTAATGGCTTAGGTTTATGTCACCAAATTAAAATTAAAACCCAACTTTGATTTTAATACTTTATTTCCTCTATAGGGTTTTATTTCCTAAGTCTCAGTTGGCCCTATTAAATTCTTATCCCAACCCTAACAAAGAAAAAATTATTAAGCTAAAGATTGTATTTGTTGTTATAACTTTAGATCTAGAGAATTCTTACTTACCAACTCTTATTTGTGCATTTGTATATGAATCCAATTGAATGCCTTTCCATATCATTATGGAAAATTTTATTATTGCAACCCTAACTCTAGCCATCTTTAAATGTATTAAGGGGCAGATTACTAAAGTGTTTTCTAGATGCACATGTTCTAAATTGATAGATATGTTATAATCTCATTGGAAAAGTTGCTCAAAGGTTAATGACATTGCTGGCAACAATGTTAAAGGAATGAGATCAACGAATCCCACTATCCCGCGATTAGGGATTATAGGGATCACGATATCATGGGTGTGTGCCACGTGCCCTTCTTGAAGGATGAAATCTACATGACCATTGATGAGTTGTCTCTTCAAGATTGATGGTGCCCGCCATCCCACGATTAGGAATTTTGGGATCATGATGTCACAAGTGCCTAGCATGTGTCTCATCCAATGAAGCCTAAGGGGTGAAGAAAGCGTTCGCCGGTTTTAAATGTATTACAGGGCGGATTACTAATGCACTTGTAAGATGAACATGTTTTATTTCAACACAAATGTTATGATTTTAAGTGAAAAGCTACTCAACAGTTAAAAGAAAAGGACGGTGACCATTTTTGAAGGAGTAGGATTTATGGTAAAAAGATCGACAGTGCCTGCCATCCCGCGATGGTAAATCAAAGGATTGCGATATCACGGGCAACCGCCACGTGGAATTCCTTCGTAGCGTATGACATAGTGGGTCCCTCTATCGCCGTGTTGGCAATTATGTTAGCCTATTTTGAAGATGGTCGTCGATGAATTGATCAAACTGAAGGATCAATGACTCAAATTTAAATATGTATCAAATTATGGTTGGAGCTCTTCGTGCAGCCCACAAGTGGGCTTTAATGGCAGATGAGACATCTACTAGCAGGATTTAATCGACATAAAATAAATTTACTCATCTCATTTGTATCACAAAGCATCCAAGTATTTCATGAAAACAGTTTCAGAGCCAAAGGTGAAATTGCGAGCAGTTGCAGCTAGAAATTGGAGTTTGTGCAAAAAAATCCATGAGTTAATTTTCTCTATTTCCCAGTCATTCTATACCTAAATTTGGGAAACGGGGGGTCTACTATACTTGTCACTGAGTTTATTAAAATCTTTTGTTAGGGCTATTTTTTAATCATAAATTGTGAGGAATTGCGGTATTTTTAGTCAGTAATTTCCTATCTTTGCTCAGTCATAGCCACTTGAAGTGTAACATTGTAGTGAGGCCCTAGTTTGTCTAAAATGGCGCCAACAAAGCAGCACTCTGGCCACATTGAGTATTTGAAAAGAAACTTGTACAACGATTTCTGAGATCAATTTTCATTATCAACAAATGAGAGAAGGAAAGGTTTGGTGTTGATGCGAGGGAAAATCCTAGGGGAGGGGTTGGTGTGTAATAATTCTAACATTGTTGATGCTAGGGTTCCACTCACAGGCTTAGAAATGTTCAGTTTATGGTATGGAAAGAAGAATTTGCCTCATCCTTTTTCAAATGGATGGATGTACAACATGGGAAAGTTGGTTGTTCCAAATGTGCTCCCTGATGTGGACTTACTTAGAGCAGTGGCAAAAAGATATGACCCTATGACACGGGTAATTAAAGATAATGATGGAGGGGTTCTATTAGAAATTAACAGAGATGTTATCCAACAGACTTTTGATTTGAGTGAGCCAAGAGATGACTTGGTTCCTATTAATCTTGAAGAAATGAAGCAAGAGTATACAAAATTGAAATCTCTTTTTAGGGTTAAGCTACTTCCACCTCATCTGGTTAAGGCAAGGGGTTCACAATTTCACATCAGCCCTGGTCCAGTAATGTCAATTGCATACATGTTCATGGGGGTGCAAGTACAACACCCTAACTTCTCTATAACATATGACTTTTCTTCTTTTTTGGTGGAGAGGATAGATGAAGGACTGTCAAAGCTACAGAATGGTGATACTGGTACTCAATTCTTTTGGTATTCCATGTTGATGCATATGTTCTTGTTTAGGAATGTTGATTTCTTTGCTAAGAAGATGAACTTAAGATAATCAGTTAATGGAGAAAGATTGTCAATACAGATATGGACTGTAGATTTGTCCTATAATAAGGAAAGCACCAGTTATGTGTAATTTGATAATTGTTGTGATGCAAGATTAAGGGCTAGATTGATGGTAAATGTACCTAGGATCCCTTAGAAAATGCATGATTTCCTTAGGCTAAAGTAGAGGAAACCAAAATTGAGGGTTTTACATAACTGGGGTGACATTATCCCATATCCAGTCAGCACTATTCTGAGAATATATGGATTTCAAGGAACCCCTCACATACTGCCATACAATGTGCCACCAAGACTAGGGTTTGCAGAATTTATGTGGCAGATGGGGTGTATTCATGAAGATAACCTAACTAGAAAGGGGAAGGGAACATTATTCCCTGATTATATAGTAGTGTCTGACTTTACATTTTCAAAGGGAGGCTAGACACATTTTGACAAATTATTTGTTGATTACCATTTGATATTTGGTCCAAGGTGACAACATGATCCTAAAGGTTTCTTTTCTCTTTTCATACAAAGAATAAAAGGTGGAAAATTTTCACATGAGTTCAATTTCCCTGAGGACCTGATCAAGAATGAATTTGATTTAAATAGATAGGAATTGAACAAGGAAAAGTTGATAGCTTATAGTAACCTACTAAATATTGCACATGAAATGGATCTGACGTATGATCCATTGATGGAATTCACTCCATACCACAAGAGAATTGATTTTTTAATGAAGAATTTCAAGGAGATACTAGACACCTTGACAACTAAAAAGATAAATTTAAGGCTAAGTCTAGATATGCAAGGACAAAGTGATATGCAAATTGAAAAAAGGTCAGTATGTCAGCCTACAGAAAGGTGGCCCATCTATAGGAGGAAAAGGGATACTGGCAGTGATGAGGAAGAAGTAGACAGAAAAGGGAAGAAAATAATGAAGGAACCTTCACGAACAGGCCCAAAATTCAAAGTACCTGGGGCCATCAAAATCATTGAATTAAAATCTTCACCAGAGCACAGTCCCCCATCACCACCACTTGAGCCAAGCCCTAAGAGGCAAAGAACTGATCACCTACCTGAGGATCTCATAGATGAAATTATTGTTACTGATCAAGACATGTAGGTTAGTATGTCATCCCCTCCTAGGTCAGCTGAATTGGTTCTATCTGATCTGGATATGAAGGGTAAGAGTGTGTAAGATGCAATAATGGAGGCTTGCAAGGAGTTCTTAGATGACAATGCATTTGTAAAGACTCTTGTATTCTTGCAACTGGCATGGAGGATGAAATTTGAGGAATATCAAAATAAATGCAAGGAGAGAAGAGAACTAAGGCCTGACATGTCAAATCAGGAGAATGATGAAGAAATGAAAGCTGAACTAATGGAAGAGTTCAAAAACATCACTCTTGAAGAAGGAAGACAACTAGTGAATCAGGCTAGTGTTTTGATTTTTCCTGAATGGGACATCTTAGATGCAGTGGCTTTCAATGCCATTATGAAGTCCAAGAATCCTTTTCAGGATTCTGAAGAAGAAGTTAAGATAGCATTACAAAACTCTACCTTTAGTGAAGAATATGAGACCTTGGCAATTTGGGCATTGGCTCCACAAGGAAGAAAGCCAGACATTGCTAATATTAATCCAAATTTCAAAGGAGGATTAATAATAAAGAGGGCTTCAGAGACTACAACAACCAAATCCACTAGTTTAACTATGAATGTGGCCAAGTTTGCCCAAAAGACTATTCAAAGGGAGGAGGGTGAAAGAAAGAGCCTAATGGAGAAGTATAACATTTTAATTGAAGAATATAGTAAAATGCAACATAGGAATGTTGAGCTGCAAACTGAAGTAGAAAGGTTCAAGTATAGACATACTGGGGAAACATCCAATGCTACAGAAACCAGCACATCACCTCCCACAGCAAGGTCAATGCCTCTTGCTTCTCCAAATGTTTCTACACCAGGGTCTCCCATTCAAAATCCTACTCTTACCCCTCCTCTAGAACAAGTTGATGAAGAAACAGAGTGTTCTATTGATGTAACAAAGAGGCAGCTCATAGAGAAAATTGATCAATTACAGAAATCACTAAGGGTAAAAGAGGAGGGTTTTCTTTAAAAAAAAAGAAGAAATTTTTACTCTTGTTTTGGAGCATTTAAATGAAAAGGTGGATAAAAAACTACCCTCTATACATTCTTTGTATTCTTTGCTATTTGAAGCAATAAATAATATTGATAGGGATCAGGGGATAGTGATTCCAATAATTCAAAATTGGATCACTAGGGAAAATAATCTAGATATTATGAATAAAGCCTCAAGGTTTGATGTAAATAACAGGCCCCAATCATTGAAACCTACTTATATATTAGTTAAATCATTGCAAGGTTTTTAGACCTTACCAGATGATCTAAGTAGGAAGATTAGGGAATTGGTAAAGAACTTCAATGATTGGGGTGACACACTGTTACTTGATATAACTAATGAGCAGGGGGAATAAAAACACTCTAACAATGGCAAGATCAAGCAAGTGAAGCCATCAATAATCAAATTAAAATAATTTGTGATGACTCAGATGATGATTTTTTGGTAAATTGTATGGATAAGATTATTGGTACTGACTCATTTTTGGAATCTTTTGAAAGAGATGCTAATCAGGTAGTGGTAAAGTATTTACCTTATAGTACAAAGTTAAAAGAGGTGACTAATTTTGATTGGCCAACTGATGAAGAATACTAGAGGTGGGTGGTGAAGTATTTGAATGATGATGAGTAAAAAGAGTGGGCTACCGACATGTGGCAAATCAGATTTTATGGTTACAGTGTTTCTAGTTTTGTATGGATGAATTTCTTGGCGTGGGTTTCACATGGTTTTTTGTTATTGCATCAACCTTCCTCTGCCGACATGATGAACAAGAATATACTCCAAGATGATTGTTGTTGTAACGATTTTTGAACAAGAATATTTTTCAAGGTGGTGGCTATTGTAAAAAAAATTGGAATATCACCAGGTGCTCCAATTTACTGGTGACAGGAGTACTTTCTGGCCCGGTGCTTGTTTTCTCCTTCATTTTCTATAAGAAGGATTTCAAGGCCAGAAGTACGAGTTAGCAAGTTAGATAATTTTTGTTGAGTCTAGGTGAAGTTGCAGAGCGAATTGTAAAGTTTGATGGTTTTAGAGAAATGCAATTTAGGTTTTGAGTCATTATGTAATAGGTTTTGAGTTCATAGAGATTTAATTAATGTTGTATAATAGTACTAGCATTTGAGTTGAAATGAAAATTCGAGCTCATGTCTCTCCATTATACATGCATATCTGAACTTTCAATGAAATAACTAAGGGTTATTTTATCCATCTCACTGTTGTGGTGTGTATGATTCTATTTTAGCTTTAATTCAAGGAATTAATCAAAATGCTTGAATGGGATTATAGGCGGATATGTGTTGTATAAGGATTTGATAAGTAGTCCTGGGTTAGAATGCACATTGATGAAATTGTAATGCAATATTGTCAGGGATCTTATATGTGATGTATTAAATCTGTTATAAACCTCTAGATGCTTATGAATTTGACTCCTGCAATGGATATATGGCACTGATCTAAGTTGTAATTATTCGTGTAGTTCAGTATTTGTTTGTCTTTTCCTAGAGCTTGCTACAAATTGCAAATCATTGACTATCTTATACAATGGATTTTGTTTAGTTATCTCACGCTCCAGATAGTTGATATTGTCTATGAACAACCAATTCTAGTTGGTATTATCTTATCGTGTTGAGCTATTAAGTGAGATCATCTGCTATTGTTAATGTTGTTTATAATAATGGTGCAGAGGTTGTAAACACATTAAGGGATCACCCTCCCGGGTCTTGCAGAGCCCAAAGTGTACGAGGTGTTAGAATTGTAAAATTTTGAATTTTTCACAATCAATTGCATTCATGAGTTTCCAAATTGAGTCCTCATCATAAGCATAAAGTTCCCTCCTTATGGCGTCTTGCTTGTATTTTGTCATATGATTCATTTGAATCCATCTAGTCTTTGATATTTCATTGTATTACCCATATCAGCAAGACAGGGTGAAGGTCTCCCCGACCTATATTTTTCACTAATGTATGCTTGTTGCAGATTATTGGTGGGACACATCTATTGTTTCAGTGACAGGAAAGTCATATCGGCAAGAGAATTGTTATCGGGATGAGTCATAATGAACTCATGTATGTCTCACTGACCAACGCGGGGAATGATGTATTGGCCAAACAAAAGGTTATCAGAATGATGTCTTACCGAAGACGTTGGGTCTTGCCGATAAGGCACAAGGGGGGTTTTGTCAAAAAGCTATCGAGAAGAAGCTATGTAGTCTTGCTGACTCAAATGTCACACCGATAGAGAATTGCAGCGGCGAGAGAATAAGTCTTTGGCATGAGTTTCGTCGAAAATTGAAGGTTACACCGAAAGAATACTTCGGGGAGAGTCTCACCAAATAAAGTAATTTGGAGGAATGGGTTGGGCGAGACATTTGGCATCGGTATGAGTCTTTTCGAAGATTCGTAAGTCTTGCCGATGAAATTTATTTCATCGATAAGAGAATGATATTGTCACAGCGACAAGAAGTAAACTTAAGGATATTTTTCAGTGAGACATAGGATATCTATGGGATATCTCCCCGACAATAGAATGTTACAGCGACCCACATGAGACAAAAGAATACATTTTAGAGAGACAAAGTATTGTCTGTGAGACTTCTCCCCGACTCTAAAGGTCACAGTGAAACACAAAGAACTAAAGGATGATTGTCGATGAGACATTGGCCTTTGGTGTGACTACAGGATGTTTCGGCGAAAGATCTAATGAACGTTGCAAAAAATATTTCACCCCAGATTTGAAAATATCTCACTGACAAGACATTTGATGCGACAGTGCAAGTTTCAAATAACTCTTCATTCGCGCTTCAGCTAGCATATTAATGGTGCGACGGGATATAACAGGGTAAGTGTAATCAAACGCATTTGTGTTGAATTGATTGCATAAGAGTTAGCAGTGCGAACAGAGAACCAGGACATCTTCCAGCCTAAGGAGCTCAAGCAATACACTGTAAGTGATTGCATCTTAGCCTTCTAAATTTTAACTTCTGAAATCTTGAAGAATGGAGTCTCCTGGTTCTGGAAAAGTCAAAAGTAGAAAATAGGGTGAAAGTAGTCAACCGAAAGGGAAGAAACAGAAAATTGATACAGAACATGAGGGCACTGAATGGAGATTAAACCAGGATCTCATTGGTCAGTTTCCTGATTTAGGGCCTAGAGCCAAAAGGTCTGCACAACTTAGGGCAGAGATTGATAAACTAGATGGAAAATGCAAATTCATAGGAGACGTCTGGACTACCATAAGGGTGTACGAATTGTTCAATTTCCATTATCATAGAAGAAGTCATTTTCAACCAGTTTGCAACCCATGGAAGCTAAATTTGGGAAAACTGGTGTGCCCTAACGTGTTTGTGAATGTTGAACTGGTAAAATTGTTGGCTGATAACTATGACCTGAAGCATAAAGTTATATGTGACCCATCTGGAAAGCCACAAATATATCTTTCAAAAGAGGCAATTGAGCAGGTTTTCAATTTAGAAGGGTTTTGCAATGAGGAGATCATACACAAGGAATTGGAGAAGGAATTCTCGAGAATGGATACAATCTATAAGGGTTGGAGGTTGCCAATTCATAGAGTTAAACAAGGCAGCAAGCTAGATCCTCTCCAGGATAGTGAGGCCCCCCCTTATCATGTGGACTTGTTTGAACCCTATATGAAATACACCTATTTTTTAGTGTGTCAGGTACTGGGAATGGATGCCCCGGAGTATATGTCAATTGTGCCCATGATTATCACAGCAGATATCCAGTATCATAATTCTCGGCCATTTGACTATGCCTCATAAATTTCTAGGGGGCTTGATTCAGGACTGATGGCTATAAAAGGTGGATCATCTACTTTTTATCTTAGGCATTATTCATTGTTGATGCACCTGGTACTATATTTTGGACAGGAGTTGGGAGTACGGCCTCCAGAAATGAGAATTTCTCAGCTTGGTAAAGATGGTGAAGCATTCCCTGTTCAATTGTGCACTACTATTTGGGATGGCAGGTTTGCTAATGCTAGTTTCATTCATTTTGAAGAATATTTTGTGAAAACATTGTACAGATTGTATAAATATCCCTGTAATTATTCATTATCAAATGAGATTAAGATATTTCTTCGGCCAAAAGATTTCAATGGGCCAATTGATCATAACTGGGGAGATTGTTATTGTTTGGAGGGAGCTACAATGATCAGAGTCTATGGGTTTGAAGAGGCCCCTTTCATTCTGCCAAAGATAGTTCCAAACAGGGTTGCATATCTGGAGATTGTCAGGCAGATGGATTATTGCAGTGTAATGAATTTTAGTTCTTTTGGGAAGCAGGATTTTATGCCTAGCTCATTGTGCTTTGGTGATTTCACTGTGTTGGCCAAGGAAGGATGATCCTTGACAAACTGCTTCAGTACAACATGAAGAGAGGATCACCAAGGAAGAGCTTTGACCCAGAAGGATATATCAATTCTTCCAAAGAGAAGATACAGTTTGGAAAGTATCAACATGTGCCCTATCCCTTTGATGATATGATTCAGAATCTGGAGGAAGATCAAGCTAAGATGGTGGTTGAAAGATATAACCAAGGGATGCATGATGCAGAGAAATTGTCTTCAGGGGAAGAGACACCACAAGATAATGTGCCACAAAGCCAACCAAAAAAGGTATCCAGATTGAGAACTCAGCAGTATGTTTTCCCAACTAGAGAGCTGAGTGTTGAGAGTGGTGATGCAGATGCAAGGCATATTGAGTATAGATCATTTGTTTCAGATGATGAGTTCATAAACTCCCTATAATTCAAAGCATTTTTGTATAAATAGAAGGGGAAGGAAATAAGAGAAAAGGTTGATGATGTCATTGCAGGAAATGAAGAACAATTGCTGAATGAATTGAGGAAATGTATGGATGATGAAATGACAAATATGACCCTTGAAAAGGGGAGGAAAATGTTGCAAGATGCTGGTGTCATGATCTTTCCCATGCTAGATCTCAATTCAGCCCTTGTTTTTGATAGTTTCTTGAGGGACAACAATGCTACACATAAGCTTGACAAAGAAAGTGTAACAGAGGTGTATGTTGGATCAAAATACAATACTGATGAAGGGTCATTGATGATTTGGGCCTTATACCCACCCCACAGGAAATCAGTGGTCATTGACATTGAAAAGGAATTTGGCCATGTCATGAACCTAAAGGTTGGGGAAGCTGATCCTGTGGCTACTGCAGAAATTGGAGTGAATATTGCAAAGCTGAACAAGGCCCAAATTCAGATGTTGATAAAGGAAAGGGAGATGTACAAAGCAAATAATGAAAGAATGTTGAGAGAAAATGACAGACTAAAGGATTTAGTTGGTGTTACAATGAAGACACCCAGGATGCTCACTCAAGGAGAAAGCTCTCAGACAAAGGATCATTGGGTTGGATCAAGTGCTTATTCCCAAGGAAAGTATGATGCAATTGTTGCAATAATCAAGAAAAGGCAGGATAGTTTAACACCTTGGTTGAATAAAATTTGGGGAAAACATTCACATACTCTTGCTGCATTAAAGGAGCATGAAAGGATGGATGGACGAATTATGGAGAAGTTTCATGAGATAGATCAAAGAGATGCTTCTAACAGTGTAGCAATTGAAGCTGCAAATCATATTATAAATCGAAATTGAAACTTCTACAATGAGTTGCAAGGGGACGAACAGGGTTTGATAAATGCTGCCAAGTAAACATTGATTGCATTCTCTGATGACAAAGGGGAACTAAAAGAAGCTTCCAGATGGAAGAATGAAAGTGAATCATTGTTAAATGAAGTCATGAGGATAGCTTCTGCAGAGAATACAACGTTAGAAGAAGTGAGCAAGCAAAATGAGAAGATGATAAAGATGGAAATCACGATCCAAAATGCGGTTGGAGATGCGGATACATACGAGCGCCGGGATTATTTGGATAATCTTGCTAAAACTCACTTGTGGCTTAATAGAGCTTAATTATCCTCTAATCTTTTGTTTTGTAAACATGTGACATTTCAATTTCTGAAAGGACGCGTCCTTTTGTATTCTAAATGTATAAATATCCATTTTGAAAAAGAAATGAAGGAGCGATAAGTAGAATAGGTTAGAGGATAGAAAATATAGAGTGTAATACAATGTTTTACCAATATGAGACTATGCTGCATGTTTCGAATCATGGAGATATCAATTGAAATCTAATAATATGGTGCAGTTGTTTCTGGTATCAGTTGTTTATGGTGTTTGTTGAAAGTATTATTAAAGTTTTCTCCAATATGGTGTTTTCTGGTTATTTAAATTGGTGTAACAAGTTTACATTCGGTTTGTCAGTGCACATTTGTTGCATCTGTATGGTCAATTGATTGGTTCTTTCCAGTAAAGATTAAACCCTTTAAATTGATCGTAGTAATTAGAGAATGTTAATTGGATCACTAAGAAGAACTCGGTAATCATAACCTTGCATGTTTATACAAGTTATAAACTAAATAAAATGCTAAACAACTTGAATGTCTACCAGAACAAAGTACTTGTTTCAAATTTCTCTTGACTCCGCATACCCTATAAGGCACTATTCTCTTCATTTTCATCATTAAGATTCATTCATTTTTCTTTACATCTATTAACTGAGGATATTAGGATTTAGTTTTGAATATTGCTATATGATCTATAAAAAATTTGATTTCATTTGTCCACATCCATCTGCCATCATGGACAAATCACTGCAAGAGAGAAGATCAAAAGTCAAGTCTGCCCAATTCACATAGGTACACCCGCCTAGGTCTAGCAGCACCTAAAGAGTAGAAAGCTTAAACCATTTGGCTTTGTCTATTACCCTAAAACATTCCAAGATATTGGAAACCTCTTGAGGTATTCTTACCTGCATTTTTGAGAGCTAACACGAGGCTTTTAAAGTCCTCGTCAGTTGGTCCAGGTCCTTCGAGCTGCCTTCGATTAGAATTGACAATTCCATAGGTATATTAGAAGACAAACTCGGTTACATTGTAAAGAACCAACATACACGTCAACCACTGAACAACCACCTCTACAACTAACTTTTTAATCTCTTATGATCACATGAAACATAAAACACACTAATTTCAAGGTTGTTAACATCACTATTGAAATGTTTTAATTTTTTGACCTTTCAAACATTAAAAGTACATCATTAAATTAATTATGTAATGGCATAAAAATTAAAAACATCATGAATTAATTATGTAACCACATAAGTCAAATATAATTCTATCAAGAAATTAATATCAAATAGATAATATAATCTCATAACTTATACATTTCAATGTCATTGATCTTCTTCTTCATCCAACTCTTTGTTTGTATCATCGATCTAGATTCGACATTGTAAGGATTAGTCATATCATCATCATCATCATCAATATCAGTTTGATAATGTCATCATCCACACGGATGTCATCTTCATGAACATTAACTCCTACATCATCATCATCTAGTTCCTCCTCTTCGACATCTTCGTCAGGGACATCATCAACTAATCGTTGATCCTGATCATCATCTACATCATCTTCTAGTTCTTCCGTATCTTCTTCTTCCACCACATTATACTTTACCGGCCTTCCTCTTGGATCATGTCTAACAAAAAATGACCAACACGGTTTACCTGGAACCTCTGAGTAAAATACCTGCTCACATTGGCTTTGAAGAACATAGAGCTCATTTCTAGCTCGCTCGATCAACCTTATTAACCATGGTAAATCCATTATCATGTTCAATAACAGTTCTTTCAGGATCATTTTCATTCAATCATATCCTATACCATAGGATGATGAACAAAATTAATCTGAAGGATTTAAAGTCACACTCAAGTATATCATCCAAAATCCCATAGTATCAATTTTCTGAGACTTCTGGATGTATGTCGCTTCTAGATGAAACATTAGTCACCTGAAAGACTGCAATTATACCAGAATCACAAGTTTCTTCATGTCATCCAACATTTTGATTCAAAATTTATGACCATTGCACCACATAGCCTTGTGGTGTTTCACTTGCAATATGTTAAACATGTAAAAATTATTGCAATATTGTCAATTGATAAACATATTTATTCTTGGCCGAATGTATGCAAAGAAAACAATCTCAAGATATATATACATCAATATACTTGAAAATAATTAAATAATATGGGTGATTAATATATTTATACGTACCTATTTATCTCTTAAACCATATGCTAAATCAATTTCCCTTTGTGTAACATTAGAATCTCCATTACGATGAGCTTTTTTAACCAATGAAGCCAATAATCTCCATGTTAATGCCGAATTGCATTGTTGACATCGTTCAATCCATATCATCATCCAATCAAGATTGTTGGCGATGTAAAAATGTAGTGCATCCCACTCTCGACCAACTGTACCAAAATAAAATAAAATTCACAAACGACGTATAATTAGTTAAATACCACAATATACTAATCTATTCTATAATTGATGTATATTGAAGATTAAAATTAAATAAGTACAATATACATAAAAACCATATGTAAAATGCATTCCAATTAATCTCCATGACCATCTTATAATTACCTCTCACTTTCCTCAATCTACCTTTTCCCCAACAAGTACTCCCCTTCGAATTTGTTAATGGAGTTGGGATCCCAAATGCGATCTACATGGATCTTTGCTGCAAACTTAGGAAGATATTCACTAATGTACACCATGGTCCGGTATACCATATATCCCTCCACCATAGAACCCTCAGGATGTGCTCTTTTTCTAACCAAAGCCTTCAAAAATTTCAAGTGCCTCTCAACCATCCACATTGACCTTGTGTGTACAGGTCCACACAATTCAATCTCCTCAACTTGGTGCATTGAAAAATGTTGAAGGTAGACACTTTTGCATTTCACACATTACACGAGGAATTTTTCTCTTCCAATAATTTATATCTTCTTTATGGATTTCTTTTAGATGATAGCCATCACAAGTGATTCAAGGCACAAATATATTAATGATATTTAACAAAAATATACGATAATACATAACAAGTAAAACAAATGGCAATTATAAGATGTATACAATGAATTGAACAAATCTGCTACTTACCTCATGTATTTTCCAAGATCATATATATAACTTGTTTGGCATTGTTGTTTAAAGTTGTCTCTGAGAGATAGAGGTAGAACGTGATCGCAACAATTATAAAATGATATTTTTCATTATTTTCTAAAAGTAGTAAACACAATACACCGAAAAGTACATGCATTATACAAGTGTATATATACCAGTAAATACTCAATACCTTAATGAAGGTATGTCAATCATGCTTTCATCCCTCGACCCAAATTCACCTTTCATTATTATATTGTTTATGTTCGCGAAGAACTCGTGGAACGTCATTTTTGTATGACTCCTTTTATAGTACTGCTTTGCTTTCCGTTAATAACCAAGGAAGGGCACTTATATTAATTTGGTTCCATCAATATTTAATTGAATGACATTTTTTCATCGCATGATTGGTTTCCTCGAATGTCACTACAAATTTTGATAATTTTTTCTTTTGTCATGCCTTCCATCCAATATTTTCCATAACGCTTCTATTATAGTCTTTCCGATAAGAATTGTATCAAACAAATGAACAATTTGTAGCTGCTCATAGTAGGGAAACCTACTAAATTGTTTGGGATAACTTTTCAATCCCTATGGAAGCCGGCCATTAATGCCTTGGACAAACTTCTCATGAAGCATATAAGTAAAACAAATTAACAATGACAATCATTGTCAATTACAACATGAGTAAACACAACACAATATACAAATATGCACCAAAACATATCATACATGTATAGATAAACAATTTGATCTAATGTATAACCCTTGACGACACTTCTATTATATTCCAACTCATAGGCTTAGGTGACATTCTTCGTGGTTTTGATGTAGTCTCTTCTTCCCATTGAAAAAGATGTTTTTCAAGAGTTCGACACTTATGATTTCTATGGAGGAAGTGTCGATACTTCATCAAAAATTTGCTTTCCTAAACTTGTTGAACGATGAGATTTCATCTTTGGGACCACAAATTGGACATAAATTTTTGTTTGAAGACCTGCAAGATGATATATAATTGGATTAAATATGTCAATTTTTTTAATTATATATAATGAATAGATTATTTTAAAAACATGCATGATATCTACTTCATCAAATTAAATATTGTTAAAGTGCAATCAAACATTATAACATACCACAAAAATGTGTTAGCCCTGGGGCATCATGAATTGTCCATACAAGCATTGCATGGAATTGAAATTGTCTTTGTCCTATTGGTTTAGAGACGTCATACATAGTGACTTCATTCCATAACTTTAATAACTCATCGATAAGAGGCTCGATATATACATTCATGTCTTTAACTTCTGGTACTCTACCTAGTTGAATGAACATAAATATTACATAATTATTATAACCATTTTATCGCAATATATATAAATTAATGTACATGACTATTGAATGAAAAATATAAGTTATGCAACAAAATAAGACAAATGAGATGCTACTGTTAAAGAAAATTGATGTAAACAACACCGAACAATCATTGACAACATTATGTGCTCCATCTTTATTGACAT
>VDFB02281492.1:814811260-814888621 GCA_007258455.2 Sequoia sempervirens
GAAAGGCCAAATAAGCTGCCCTAATACCCCAATGACTAGATCATCCTGTTGGAACTTTTTCAGTAGCTCCAACACATACAATCAGTCCTCACTAGAAAATAATTGGTAGGGATCTCTTATCCCTTAACTTTCAGATAGGGAATGTATAAGTTACAAACTTCCCAGTGCACTAGGAATTTTGAGAAAGACTTGAGTGATTACCATTTTCACCTACACACCACTCACCCTTAATGGATCCACATGGACATGTAAGGAAAGCACTAGGGTCAGGGTTTTCTCATCTACACCATATTGAAAGCTTTTGGGAAGATTATCAGGATGATAAGGAAGTGCATGCAAGGCACTATATGTGGATGACTTTGTATTTCATAAGAAAGGTGAAACCATTTCCCATACCAAATCAAATCGAAGAGGACAAAAGCACCATAATGGACCCCAGATATCCTATAGTTGCCAGCTTTCCACTACCAACAATAGACTGGGATGAATTGGACCAATTTTGGCTCGAACCAAGGAGTGGCTTGATGGACAAGTGGCCCGATTGAAATAGCAAGGGGTGATCCTAACATATGAAAGCCATAAAAGTGAGCCAAGTGCCACAAAGGAGGCCACTGCCACTACTTCAATGGGTGATACATCCAAGTCTCCTTCAGTCACCAGATATAAGAAGAGGAAAGACATGAAAATAGAGCAGTTTCTAGATCCCAAAGTATACACAAGGAAGGATCCAGGAGGCTCACCTTCCAAAAGGATCATGCCAATAGGAGGAAAAATGGAGTAGCCCATAATCCAAGAGGAAGAGGCAAAAGGTACAAACCAATTAAAACCTCTTTTGGCTCTCCCTCTTTTGACTACCCCATCCCCGCTGATAGTGGACATCTCAGTCCATCTTGCCCTTTCACCACCGGTCAGGCCCATAATCGTGATTGACTCTTCCTCTATCGTAACTACCCCTCCCTCTTTCGCTTCCATGTCACCCACCACATCACTCCCACTAGCTACTGCGAGGGTGCCAATACCCACTCCCATTGTGCCCGAGGCCTTCTCGAGATATATGCAGAATCTCCCCATCGAGCTCTCCCAGATCCTTATGGATCCCTCTCTTCAAGCAACCCTAGTGCAGGTCCTCGCTACTACTCAACCTTCGTAGCCTTTGACAGGACCACTGGCTATAGAGGAGTGGGAGAGATGAGAGCAAGAGGCCTCGAAGCCATTTGAGGAGGAGGCTGATGAATACCATGAACACCTAGAGTATGAACACCAGACAATTGACAGGGTGGCCTACGAGGAGGAAGGAACCGACTCTTTAGAGAGTGGAGATGAGGAGGATGTCGACACTACGGTCATCGTGCAAACCTTCAACTATGATTTTGAAGAAAAGATGGCCTAACAGCTTAAGGGTACTGAAGATGAGGTAGAAAGGTCACCTCTTAGAGAAGATGGAAAGCAACAAGAAGATAAGCCTGAGGGTGAGGCTCAAATTGTCAAGAGCCTTGAAATTGAGCAACCCAAGGAGCACAAGCATGAGGCTGAGAAAATTGAAGAAAGGAAGGGGAAGGAAATAGGGGAAGAAGAAATTATCTGACAACAGTTACCTACCAAGCCTCCCATCAAATTCCTTGTGTTCATATAGGACTCTAATGAAGAAGAAGGAGATGCTACTAAATCAAAAAAGAGGGCCTCGAGAGATAAGAAAATAGAGGTCTTAGCCAAGGAGGGTGAGGGTGATTGTGAATCACCTAGAGAAAAGGTTGTTATGCCTGAATGGCTAGAAAGACAACTTGAAAATAAAACTCCCACACCAAAAGACCCGAGAGCGAAGCTAGAGGCTATCTTAGCCTAAGCACAGATCACAACTAGAAAGGAGAAGAAGCCTAAGATCAGATCCAAGGTAACAATGGATGCTTCTGGGTTTCAAGTTGTGCAGATAGCAATGCCAGTGGTGGGCTAGGAGCGAATAAGCTACAACATCTCCACCATTGATCTAGGAACCACTACCAGAGAGCAAAAGGTAGGACACCTTGAGGAGTCAGTGGCTATAGTGGTGCACTTTATAAAACAGGACAAGATCTCAAAGGAAAAACTCAAGGCACAGGTAGCTGCCTTGATGGATTACATCCAATAGTGGTCTTCGGTGGATGACCTACCTACCACATCCATGGCTCCACCCCAATTGTTGTCTAAGGATAAAATTGACAAGTTGAAGAGAAGAAAGAACTTGGATAAAACTACAGAGAGCTAGTTCTGATAGGTACTATACGTTGGGAACATGGGTATTAGCCGGGTTGTTTGAACGGCCAAGAAGTTCTTGGATCGACAACAATCTTTGGAAAGAATGAAGAAGCTCTATATCAACTTCCATGCAACATACAAGTCCACCTTTCCACGTATAACTACATAATGAGAAGTAATATTTTCCTTTCATTTAACTTTTTGGGCAATATAAATAAGGGTCTCCTTTTATTTGCAAAAGAGAGTTGAGTTGTTGTAAAGACATGCTACTGAAATTTTAATGAAAATACATTGACCTAGTGCATTTTCTAATTTCTTCACATGTTTCATGGTTCAATCTCCTTTTTTATTTACTTTACTTAAATATATATTTCTTCTTTACTTAGTTGTGTTCTTGATTTGATAGATTTTAGAAATGTTATTTTGTGGTTGTGGAAATTCCTACTATGTAGATGCCTCCTTAGTCCATACTTTTTGTTGTTTGTTGTTGGTAGATGGATGTGTAAAGTTATTCTAGGATTAAATTCAAAGCTTCTCCACACTTTATCTTTGTTCATGCATGTATATGGTCAATGGAAGGTGAAATATTTACATACCTTAGAAGATAGCACAAATTTCATGAGACTGTGAGATTTCTGGTTAAGTGAAATATTGTTTTGAGGAAGCTGTCCATTGCAGGAACTCCATGATTATTGTTCATAGTTAGTTGCAAGTGCAGGAACCTTTCATCTCCCCTGCTCTTTTCCCTTTTTATGGAAATAGCCTGTTCCAAGGTTCATTGCACATTGTACAACCAAAATTAAAGAAACATCAAAGTTTTAGACCGCTTTCTGAACCTACAACAAAATAAAACTTTACCTGCATCTCAGAAAATTTAGAATTGAAGATCTACCTCACATCCAACTACGTAAGTCTGCCCTGTGATTACCAGAGAAATAACATTAAATCAACTGAGGAATTCCATGCAAGTCATGACCTAACACCCCAGAGACCTTGGGGATATTTTCAACAACTTGTCATTGGAGATTTCCTTTCAAGAGAGGTAGTGCACCTGTGTATTGCCTATGTTGAGAAAGGGTGTAAAAAACCCATCAACATAACTTGTGCTAGAAGGAGGGCCTTGTGAAGCTAGATCAAATCAGATTGTTCTCCCTGGAAAGATTTCAAAGAGTTCTATGGTCAATGCCAAACAAGGGAGAATTCCAAGAGTTGCAGCCTCCTAGGAGGGTAAAATAGAATAAGGGAAGCAATGCTTCTCCTTCCTCTTCCTTCAATCCACTCACATCCCTTTCACCTTCACCCTCATTCAGCTTGCATTCATCTTTCACTCGACCACTCAAAACTGCATTTTCACTCCCTATCTCTAGTAGTAAGGAAATCACTTCTCTCCCAACCCTTCCAGCCTAAGGAACAATCCAAACAACCATAGCCCAGGTGTAGTCCCTGACTATTGTTCTATTGTAGGCATCATCCCAAATTGTTGTCCCTCAACAATGGGTATCATCTTCGCTTCCCTCCATGGCTTGGTTGGCACAAAATCCTTCACCAATACACTTTGCTGCTTACCACGACATTCCCAAGAATCCAAAAGGATTTAATTCAAAATTCAGCCCTCGTGACCCACAGAGGATGGTGGAAGATCACATCAAAATATTCGAGACAACAATTACCAAAATGCAAGTTGATCATGAGGATGTTGCATGCCAGATTTTTCCACATTCGTTGGGTGAGGAATCCTTCTATTGGTACATCAATATACTGAGGTGATTTACTACTTTGTGGGACCTAATGAAAAATTCTTTCCTATAGAAATATAAGGTTCCAATCAGCTCTTTAGAGCTATACCGACAGTTTATGTCCATTTGGAGGGCAGTTAATGAGTCCATTGGGTCCTTCAATGATCATTTCCATCGGGCCTTCATGAGGCTTTAGGATCCATATATACATAATGATGTTGTAGCCCTCCCCGTCTACTATTCCGCGTTGGATAATCTCATGTCGGCATTAGTCAAAAGGATGCACCCACCGCTCACCACGCTAGTGACTGCCTACGCTGAGGCTATTGTTGCCAGTGTAGATTTGGCGGTGAAAATCTCTGGCCCACTACCTTCTTTGGGACTAGTAGCCCACCTGATGCAGATTTAAGGTCCTAACCAAGCCTTCACTAATCAGACGCCTCTTATGAACCAAGTGCCTTAGCTTCCCATCGTTTCGCACCTGGGGCAGCTAGTGAATTATGTACCTCCTGTGCCTTCCTATTTACAGTACCGACAATAGCACAACTATCCTTAGTATTCCCAACAACAACAAGTGTATTCTTAGTAGCCCCAAGCACCATTGTACCTATCAGGACCAAAATTTTCTCCAGCTCATTAGAATCAGCCAATGCCCGCCTTTCTCCAAAATCCAGTACCGCAGTCAAGCAACACTACTAATAAAGAAAAATTGGAAGAGTTAATAGAGATGATAAAGAAAAATTTCACATACATGACACACATAAGAAACCAAAACAATCAGTTACAAGCATCCTAGTGTAGCCTCCAGGCTAATCTTAATTGGGAAGGCCAAGATAACAAGGACAACAGGGACAATCAGGAAGCAAGTACCTCTTTAGGGCATAATTATGATAGAGGGAAGAATTCAAATCAAAGCTTCAAAAGGAGGCCTTCTCAGAGGCAGAATCATAAATGGAATACAAGGCCCAATAACGGAGGTGTCCCTACTCCTCTTCATCAGTCGACCAACAATGAAAGGACAACTAGTGGAGCATATCTAGCTAAGGAAACTTTGTCTAGATGGTGCCAGATTCATAAAACCAGTAGACACTCTAAGTTGGAGAGCCCTGAATTCTAGAGAGTTGTTGAGATATTCCAAGTAGAGATACAAAACGTTGTTGATAATGCCAATTGTAGAGACATTGTCCCATCTGAGCCTTACTATTCCTCCTATCTCATGGTCAACCAAGCACCATTTTCACGAGGCAACTACAATGAGCCCAAAATCGAGCACACTCCTGTTAGGAGTGAAGAAGCACAAGAGGTAAGTAATGAACAAAATTTGGCTTATCTTTTTGATTCTGTAGATAATGGTCCAATAGATGAGGAAGAAGCATATGTAGATGAAGTCTTCATTTTCCATCAAAGATCAACTCCTTACTTCCTCAAAAATAGGTAGGTTGGTGGACCTTTTATGACCTCTATTCCTCCAAATAATTTTTCCACCCCGCCTGACCCTGATGCTAGTAATAACCCTGGACTTCCCCATGTACCCACCCAATATCCTAGCAAGAATGAGCCTCAAAATCAGTCACCAAATCATCCTCAAGGCCAACCCCAAAACTAGTCAAGCCAAATGAAAGTCCAACCTCCTAGCTCTACAATGGTCGAGCCTTTGGCTCTGAGATTAAGCAAATGGGTGAGTATGTGGTAGAAGAGTTTAGGAAAGTAAAAATCAATTTGTCTACCTTTGAACTACTCAAGGTCCCCACTGTGAGGCATTCCTTCTTTAGGGTACTCAATGGGACCCCATCCTCCACCACAACACAAGAAACATCTGCTAAGAGAGTCACCTTTGAGGATCCCAAGAGAGAACCTACGATACAGGATAATACCAGGAAAAGGAAGGATGCCCCCTTGAATCAGTCTATGGGTAAACAGCTGGAGAAAGAACTAGACCAAAACAATAGGAAAAGTTCCAAAGATCAACCACTTAGGAAGACCAAGGATAAAGCTGGTGATAAGAACAAGGGCCAGGTCACCCATGTAGACACACCTACAAGCATCTTCCAAGGAAGAGTAGAAACTCCCCCTTTCCTTACCACCATTTGGATATTCGAAAAAAAATTGCATAACTACTTACTTGATTCAGGAGCATCTACCAATGTCATGCCCCTTGTGGTATGCATGGCTCTCGGAGTTACTCCCACACCCTCTAGAAGGAAAGTTACCTAGCTAGACAAAACTAAAATCAACATTGTGGGAAAAATGAATCGGATCCTGATGCAAATTGTTGTCGATCCGAGGATACAAGTCATTGATATTCAAGTGGTTGACATTCTTGATGCATATGGGATTATCTGGGGAAGGGAATTCACTAAGGCATTGAATGGATATACTGCCACAGACCTTTCTCACATGTGGCTGCCATGGAAGGGGTTGCCAAACCAAATCCATGTCAACCGCGAGCCTCGTATGAAATATATAATCAAGAAATAGAATAATCTCAACGAAGTGTTGTTTGTTGAGACAAAACTAGGAAATTAAATTCCCTTTACCCGCCAAGATGGATTCGGGCTTCAAGAAGAGTACGTCACAGAGGTGCTCTTAGTGTAGTGTAGTCCTCCAACTAACGGTGCTCAAATGCTTCCGAGTACATAAATACTGGTAGAATTGTATGATGAAATTGATGAAGGTGACGACTAGGGATTACTTAATGGTTTCCAAGAATTTATGAAAAAGTGCGCAAGGGACCAACTCAACATGGGTGCTTGAATGAATTTACAAGATCTCTTATTGTCGAACTAGTGCAGGGTCCACAATTCCACCCATTCTAAGTTTGATTGCTGCTTATGTCAAACAGCAGTAGACCATGTTAAAAAATTAGTTGTCCTCCAAAAGGAAACATCGAATGAGGTATTGAGAGAACCACCCACTATTCAACACACTGGGCTTAAAGATTCCCCTAAGATTACAAAGGCAACCACCCTGCTAAAAGGAAGTAAAAGCTTAGTGGGACTTGAGATCAAAGAAATTTCCAAATTTTGGACAATCCGATTTGATGGATCCAAGTTGAAATAAGGAGTTGGTGTCAAGTTCAAACTCATTAGCCCAATGGGTAAGACCTTTCTTTCTTCCTATAGATTGCAATTTTATTGCACCAATAACATAGAAAAATACGAGGTGTTAGTCCATGGTCCTCTTATGGCCTTAAAGAAAAATGTCAAAATGTTGCAAGTTTTTGGCGATTCTGAACTCATATTTAAACGAGTTAGAAAATTTTACTCGTTCCATGATAGAAGACTTGCAAACTATAGGCATAGTATTTGGGATCTCCTAGAAGGCTTAGATGCATTTAATATACACCTGACCCTCATGCTCAGAATCATATAGTTGATGTCTTGGCTCAAGCAGTCATCACTTTGCAACCCCTCTCATTGTCTAGGCTTAAGAAATTTATAGTTGAGTTGACATCCATGCCATCTATCCCAAATAATGTCACTCACTTTCAGGTCTTCAATGATGACAAACATATCCTTGAATTCATCATGAGTTCTGAAGTCTTCACCACCCAAATCATTAATGAAGCCAATCTACAATAAGCCGAGTGGGATATAGAGGGGGTTATTAACTTCAAAACCAACACGATTCTGAGGGGCATGGTTTAGCTCTAGTACATATTTGAATTGGATCAGATCAAATACTAGAAACAACAAACAAAGAAGGAAGTCATAAGCAACTAGTGTGATTCTCACAACCTCGAGATAGCTAAGGATATAAAAAATCTTTTTATTGGAAAAGTGTGTGTGCATGAAGAAAAGAGGGGAATCATTTATGCTTTGCAAAAGTATCATGACGTGGTGGCATGGAGTTACAAAGATCTCAAGACTTATGATACTTCCATAATCACGCATACCATCCCTCTCAAGACAGAAGTGAGGCCATTTTGTCAGCAGCAACATCCTATTAATGCCTTATTGGAGCCCATCATTTACAAAGAGGTGCAGAAGTTGCTTTCAGAAAGGATTATTTTCCCCATCAAGCATTCTACCTAGGTGCCCAACTTGGTCCTGGTGAGAAAAAAGAATGGGGAAAATAAATTGTGTGTAGACTTCCATAATTTGAATAGAGCTTCGGAGAAGGACAACTATCTAGTGCCTTCATTGGATAGGGTGTTGCAAATCATCAATGGCTCCCAAATGATGTCTTTTCTCGATGGGTACTCTGAATACAACTAGGTGATGCTATAGTATGAAGACCATCATAAAATAGTGTTCACCACAAAGTGGGGGACATTCGCTTATAGGAGAATTCCTTTTGGGCTCATCAATGCTAGTGCCACCTTCCAACGCACTATGGACATCACCTTCAAAGATTTGGTTGGTAAGTGCATAATCATATACATGGATAATTTAACCATGTTTTCTAAAAGGTGAGGTGATTAGGTCTTTGATTTATGAAAAGTGTTTCAGAGGTGCAGGGAGTTTGGAGATTCCCTTAACCCCAAGAAGTGCATTTTTGGCGTGACTGAGGGTAGATTGTTTTGTCATGTTAAGGGAATATCTATAGACCATGAACGTATCCAGTCTTTGCTAAAAATCCCACCACCAGGCAGCAAGAAGGAATTAAAATATTTCTTCAAAAAGATCAACTTTGACAGGAAATTCATCACGGGTTTCACAAAGATTGTTAAACCCTTCAATGCTATGTTAAAAAAGGATGCCAAAGTTGAATGGACTCCCAAAGCCAAGTAGGCCTTTGAAGAAATAAAGCAGGCCATTGTTGAGGTGCTTGTGCTAATCAGTCTATATTACCTAAAGTCATTCTATATCTACTCATTTGCTTCAGAGCATTCTTGTGCTAACATTTTGACTCAAAAAGATGATGAAGGAAATGAGCACCCAATCACTTTCATGAGTTCTCCCTTGAAGGATGTTGAATTATGTTACCACAATGTAGAAAAACAAGCATATGCCCTTATCAGAGGGGTGAAGAAATTTTGGCATTATATCTTGCGCAATAAAGTGTTTTCTATTGTCCCCGACCCAGCAGTGAAAACACTACTTATGTAAAATGAATTGGGCGAACGAAGAGCTAAATGGGTCACTTTACTCCAAGAGTATGATATGGAAATCCAATTGATGAAGTTGGTAAGAGGACAGGCACTTACCCACACAATTGCTAAGGCGGCAGTCGAGGCTAGACTAGAACTCCTTGTGCAGCAATACCAACTCGAGGATGTTTCCCCAGGAGAATGGTACGAAAATGTCATCTATTATTTGTTGAAACACAAGTGTCCACCTCACCTACAGTGAGCCCAAAATCATGATCTTAGGTTGAAAATCAATAGTTACATGTTGCATGGGTCCATTTTATACAAGATAAATCATGAAGGCATTCACTTAAGATGCCTTGGTAAGGAAGAAGCCAATCTAGTCTTAAAAGAGTTTCATGACAGGTTTGGAACTGGCAATGGATCTGGTCCTTCCACTAAACATTAAATATTAAGAGTGGGATATTATTGGCCAACCATCTTCAAAGATGCTCATTTTCATGTCCGCTCATGTCACACATGTCAGACAACCACCACCAAGGAGAAGAGTTTTGTCCCATTGCAGCCTGTGCTGGAGGTAAGGCCATTCGCGCAATGGGGCCTCAATTTCATCGGTTTGGTAAGCCCTTCATCATCTGTAGGACACAAGTACATTCTTACTGCTACTGATTACTACACTAGATGGACAAAAACAATCGTATGTAAGAAATGCACAACTGAAGTAGTTAATAACTTTTTGGAAAGTTTTATTTTAAATCACTTTGGTTGTCCTTATGCTTTGGTGTGTGACAATGGACCTGTGTTTGCTTCATTAAAATTTTCTAGTTGGGAATTCGACTACGGGATCGCCCTTAAGTTTTCGTCAAATTACTACCCCCAATGTAATGGCCTCACTAATTCCACGAATAAGAACCTGATCGCTATGATCCAAAAACTGCTAGATAGAAATCCCAAGGACTAGCATAACTAGCTCCGTTTTTCCCTTTGGCCAGACCGCACTCACCACAAGGCTACCCTTGGTGATTCCCCATTCCATCTCATTTATGGCCTAGATCCCTTATTTCCTATCCATCTGAAGATTCCCACTCTCTATTTTATCAACGAATTTTATGAGGGAGGAGATCGTAGACAAGCTTGATTAGCTTAGCTCTTGCATTTAGAAGAAGTCCAAAAACGTGCGATAGAAATTTTTTCCAAACATCAGGGTGTGGTTAAGAGATGGTTTGACCACCGAGCTAAAATCAAGGCCTTTAGAATTGCAAATTTGGTCCTCTATTGGGACAAGGCCGATGAAAGGAAAGGGGGACACAACAAATTCAACAAGATTTGCCTTAGTCCCTTTCAAATAGCTAGAATTGTGGGAGACAATGCCTTCCACCTAAAGACCTTAACTGGTGAATATGTCTCGTTGCTAGTCAATGTGCATCACTTGAAGCATTACTTCTAGGCTTAAGTCCTCTTGAGCTCTTCCTTGTAAATATTTGTATATAGGTTAGAGTAGGTTGCCTTTTCGTTTGCTTGTGTCTTGCTGGTTTGTATTGCTTTGTTTGCTTGTTTCCTCAACTATTTTGTTTTGAAAAGGGTGTTCTCCATTCCCTTGTGGTGGTCATGCTTGCTCGACAAATGGCCCGATTAGTTGTTCATCCTTAGTGTTCTCTAGATAAGCATTCATTCTTGACTATTGGTCTCTAAAGGTATGATTTCCTCATCTAAACTTTTCTTTAGAACTCAACCCTTGGTTGGATCTCCTTACACGCACCTCATATCTCACATGAAACATATATTAATCATTTCTAAAAGATTGTACCATGGCTATTATGACACCCTAGTAAGTAAAAAAAGTCTTAAGTCTACTCTATTGACCATTGTGGTCCCAAACCCATTGTAGGCTTCAACTCTTACATGGTCGAGCAAAAGATAAGTGAAAAGGGGGACATTGCAAGAAATATCAAAATAAAAGGGAAAGAAATTATGAAAACTAAGTGACCATTTGGGCGTGCAGATAACTCTACCAGGCTATGGACGCCCGACCAGTAGTAGAGAAATATCTATGGGAATCATAGCGACAACTCTGTCGGGGCTATGGATGCCTGATTGACAGCAGAGCAATGTCTAAGTTACTTTTTTTGTCGGGCGGTTTATGTAGCTTGCTTGGTTGGATTAGCAGCCACTAGTTGCAGTCCTACAAAAAGGAATGAGTTCACTACACACACTTCTGAGATATCCTATAGACTAACCCAATTAAGGATCCTATTCTCCTAGTTCACCTTTAGAATTCCACTCCTAGTCTATGAAACTAGAGATTATGGGTCCTAGATGAATATTTATCCTTAAAACGCTTAGGAGTGTTTTCCAACAGAGTCGCCATTTGTTATGCCATCAGCACACATGCCCCATTTGGAATGGGGACCCTCTTTTTCTTTTTCCTTGCTTGGTCATTTTTGTCACTATCTCATTTTGTGTGCCCTGTTTTATTGTCCTATGTGGTAAATGTACCTCCAAAGTCTTATCTTGAGTTGACCGTGTTTTGGCCCATTCAATTTTTTCAAGTTCTGGTTCCTTTGCGGGGTGTCATTGGTAGTTTGCCTCTGCCAGTGACCTTGGAGCCTGGTGGGTCCACCCTGCCGAGTTTCCCTGGTCGGGTTTCCCCCTTGTGTCCACCATTCTGAATGGCGAAAGGCTTCTACTTTCTTAGGTCCTAGAACTTGACTCCCTGTTTTCCATCCAGTGAAAACTTGCAAAATTTCTTGACTGCTTTTTCCCCCTTTGGGCTCGAGCCTCCGAACTTCCGTGTCTAGAACTCCATATGGACTTTTCCATTCCTGATGGTAAACCTTCGGTGGAACTCTGACCTCCAACCCCCGATATCCCCTAGGCCGTCAGTATGCATAATGAATCTTAAACGACCATTGCCTCACGTCTTTTCGGCCCCTAGACCCTGGACCTCCGGCCATCGTTCATGAATTTGAATTCACCAACCCAACTATCCTTTGTACAGACATTAAGTGCGGCCATTAATGGTAGGTGGGTGTATAAATATTGGATCCCAACCTATCATTTTCACTTGTTAGAGAAGTCCACCGTCTTTTTCAATCATTGCCTTTGCACCCATCGTCATCATTTACCGACCCTTAGCGGATCTCATGCCTTGCCTCATTGGGTTTCTAAGGTAGGTGTTCCATTTTACCTCCTGAGAGTTTTTTCATGATTTTAAGGCCTAAAACGATGAAAAACATGGGTAAAAAATACATTTAACTGATAATATTTAATAAAACGCACAAAACCCATGTCCTAGAACCATCAAAAAGCATAAAAAACATCCTCAAGATCAATTTGGAACTTAGCCCGCGTGTAGTTGTTCTTCACTTAGGGTATTTGCAGCATCCTAACCTAGGCCTCTTCTTTGCCAGAAAAACTAATAAAATTCAACATCCTTTTCAAAACGACCGCACCATCTTCCGGGCACGAATCCTCAAGTTTCTCATAGTGGTTCATCGTCTGGCATCACAAACTTAAACTCTAAAAATCAACCTCCATTTTGGCCTCCCGGGCCCGCGCCCCCAAACTTCCGTGTCAAGAACTCTGTGGGGTTTTCACCATTCCCAAATGGTGAAGTCGACCCTTCTTCCCAAAATCTGAACCTTGGGCCTTGTTTTGTCATTCGTTCTTGAGCACAAACCCACCTTCTAGTGCCTGGCTAGGTCTCGATTCATAGACATCTGTCTACTGACTTCTATGGAGACTTCACCATTTTGAATGATGAACTTACAATGACCTCCCGTCTCCCAGGTCCTGACCTCCTCTTCAACATGGTCTTCCAAACCATCAAACTTTAATGACCTTGACCTTATCGGGCTGTGCCACCCAAGACTTCGTCCCATCTCTGCCATTCAAAACAAAAAATTGCACCCGCCCTTCCAAGTTCTAGGCTCCACCTTCCTAGTCATTGTGGAAACTCATTATGAAAATGTGATGTCCAACCTAAGTGTTGGGTCCGGTCCGCTAGGCCATCCCCTCTGGACTTTCATCCAATGATCATTGTTCTGAATAGCGAAAGCATAACGGCTTCCCAGCCCCTCAGGCCCGAGCACTTTAATAACTAGAAATACCAACCGCCCTTGGACCCACCAGGTCCTGGACCTTGAAGTTCCACCCCCAAAACTCCATTTCTGACCAGCCATTCCAAATGGCCAACCTCAGATGGCTTTTCGGCTTTGTACCTCTAGATGCTCCCAAAACAATCCAAATGACCTCAAATTTGAAATCTGATCTCGACCCACGTGCTCAAATTTGGTCCTCTTTGCTACGAGCCTTTTGAGACATCAAAATTCGGTCAGGTGAAACCTCTTGGATCTCTCTACCCTATTTTCCCTTTCAAAATAGCATTCCTACTAGGGAATTCCAGGCCTTCGGGCCCAGATTGTCTAAAAGGCTCGCAATTGAAGGACTACTGACATCGGGAAGTAAAAGTATGATTTTTATGAATGATGAATTGTCCAATTTTGGTTTCATCCCTAGGATTTTAATTGACATCAAAGCTTTCATGATTAATTACACTCACTATACCTTTGCTCATAGGATATATTGAATCAGGTGTAGGACCCTGGGGAGCAGCTATGGAAAAAGATAAAGAAAAGAAGTCAGGAAAGACTCCTCATGGAAAAGAGGACAAGGACCAAATGAATTACCAGTTTTAGGGTGAGCCTTTGCACTCAAAGGTTTCCATAGATTGGAAAGAAATCATAGATACCAATATCGGCCATGTCGATATTGATGAATTTAAGCAAAGGGTTAGAGTCAACCCAACAACCAAAAATGCAAGGCTAATTAGACAAAGTAGAATCACAAAATTTGTGGGCTTCCCTCCATCCCTCATGGCCCTTGAGTTGGTCATGGCTTGCTAATAGGCATATCAACCCAATATAAGGACAATTATTGACCAAGATGGTAACATTCTTGCTAACATGTCAGCTGAGGGAATCACAAAGACAGTCCACATTCCCACCTTCATCAAGATGAAGATTCCTACCATAGAGGAGTGCAAACTAGCATGGGATGACAACCCAACGGGCTGCAAGAAATTGATAAATCAGCAATGGCTCAAAGAGACATAGGGCAGCACTGTGAAGTTTCCTCATGAACTCTTTCACAGTGACTTCCATGAGGATTACCATGATTTAGTCACTATCCTAAGCAGGGTGATGGGAAACCCCATCGTAGCCTTCTTTTAGGAGTGGATGGTGTACTTCGTTGAACAGATCCTCTGAGGAAATGAGGACATCACCAAAAAGTCCTCATTCTATTGGGGAGGTATAATAAGCGACTACTTCCATGAGTAGTTCATCAATGTGAAGAAGAGTTCCAAGTTCTACATGACCTCATATCTCATCTACTCCTTAGCAGACCAGAGATAGTACAATGGTTGTTTTGTGGCACCTGATGAAGAGCAGGGTCAAAAATTGAAGGCCTATGATACATATCCCCAGCTCTAGTATCAAATTTTCAAGGAGTATTGTAGGGTAGATAATGCCTACATTGGCCATATCATTAGGATGATTGCAAGAGATTTTGAGAGAAGGGTCTCTCACTTTGCCCGAGAATTCCTGAAGTAGTACACCTTCCTCTTTATCTAATATCCAAAGTTCACATACATTCACCCCCTGGGATTCATATAAAGGCCAAATAAGATGGCCTGATACCCCAACAACTAGATCATCCTATCTGAACTTTCTTGGTAGCTCCAACACATACAATCGGTCCTCACCGACAAACACTTGGTGGGGATCTTTTATCCCTTAACTTTTAGCTAGGGAATGTATAAGTTACAAACTTCCCAGTGCACTTGAAATTATAAGAAAGAATTGAGTGATTTCCATTTTCACCTACACACCACTCACCCATGAATGGATCCATATGGACATGTAAGGAAAGCACTAGGGTCAGGGTTTTCTCCTCTACACCATATTAAAGAATTTTGGGCAGATTGTCAAGATGATAAGGAAGTGCGTGCAAGGTACTATATGTAGATGACTATGTATTTCATAAGAAAGGTGCAACCATTTCCCATACCAGATCAAATCGAAGAGGATGAAAGCACCATAAAGGACCCCAAATATCTTGTAGTTGCCAGCTTGCCTATGAATACCATGAGCACTTGGAGTATGAACACTGAAAAATTGACAAGGTGGCAAGAGGAAGGAATAGGCTCTTTAGAGAGTGGATATGAGTTGGAGGATGTCGGCAGTAGGGTCACCATGCAAACCTTCGATGATGATTTTGAAGAAGAGATGGCCTAGCAGTTGAAGGGTACTAAAGAAGAGGTAGAAAGGTCAACTCTTACAAAAGAGGGACAGCGACCAGAAGATAAAGCCTGAGGGTGAGGCTCAAACTATCAAGAGCCTCGAAATTGAGCAACCCAAGGAGCACAAGCATGAGGCCGAGAAAACTAAAGAAAGGAAGGGGAAGGAAATAGAGGAATAAGAAAGTCATCGACAATAGTTACCTACCAAGCCTCCCATGAAACACCTTTTGTTCATCCAGGACTTAGATGAAGAAGAAGGAGATATTGCTAAAGTGGAAGAAAGGGCCCCAAGAGATAAGAAAATAGAGGTCTTAGAAAAATGAGGGTGAGGGTGATCGTGAATCACCTATAGAAAAGGTTGCTATGCCTAAATGGATAGAAAGATAACTTGAAAAGAAAAATCATACACCAAAAGACCCGAGAGTGAAGCTAGAGGCTATCCTAGCCCGAGCGTAGATCACAACTAGAAAGGACAAGATGCCTAAGATCAGATCCAAGGTAACAATGGATGCTTTTGGGTCTTGAGCTGTGTAGGTAGCAATGCCAATGGTGGGCTAGGAGGGAATAAGCTACAAGATCTCCACCATTGATCTAGGAACCACTACTAGAGAGCAGAAGGTAGGATGCCTTGAGGAGTCAGTGGCTACAATGGTGCACTTGATAAAATAGGACAAGATATCAAAGGATGAACTCAAGAAATAGGTAGTTGCCTTGACGGATTACATCCAGTAGTGGTCTTCAGTGGATGACCTACCTACCACATCCATGACTCCACCCCATTTGTTGTCTAAGGAGAAAATTAACAAGTTGGAGAGAAGAAGGAACTTGGATAAAACTACAGAGAGTTGGTTCCAACAGGTACTATACATCAGGAACATGGGTATTAGCCGTGTTGTTGGAACAACCAACAAGTTATTGGCTCTACAACAATATTTGGAAAGCACAAAGAAGCTCTACACCAAATTCCCCGTAACATACGACTCCACCTTTCAAAAGATTGAGGCCATCCTCTAGTTACCAAAGGCTACATGGGAAAAGGAACTTGCATTCAAAATGGATGATCACTAGCTGATAGATGTGTGGAGGAAGGATTTTGATAATAAAAGGAAAGGCTAGATAAGATAATGAGTAAGGTGGATCTAGAGATCGAATGGGTCAAAGAAATAAGGGTGGAATGTGCTCGATATCTCAAGCTGATGACAGAGTATGACATGCCCACGGTGCAGATGGATCCAGAAAAGGTAAAACCTTACTTTCAAAAGAATATGGAGGACAGGATGTCTAGTGAAATAACAGTAGAATTCATGAGTTTTTCCACTCGTGCCTTTGACTAATCAGAGTTCTTTAGAGATTAGGGCATAAAATATGATGAAGACTAGAAGAAGCTTGAAGATAATGCAAAAGAATGAAGCTACTAGATGTTGTGGTACAAGATTATTAAGGTAGACAAGTTCCAACCAGTTATTCTAAAATTCATGGAGTTTATAGCTTCAAAGAAGCAGGAGGACAACCCTATTACTAATAAAAGGCCCCCAAAAGAGTAGCTATAGCAAAAGAGAAATCAACAAAGGACAAAATGCTACAGTGCCATCACTAGAGGACAAAATAGGGAACGAGACAAGAATGTAATTTTAAATTGTAATATATTAGGGGTGGGTGGAACCCTATTTTGTAATGAATATTGGCCACACAATGAGAAGTAATCTTGACCTTTCATTTAAATTTTTGGGCACTATAAATAGGGGTCTCCTCTCATTTGCAAAACAGAGTTGAGTTGTTGTAAAGACATGTTGCTGAAATTTTAATGAAAATACATTGACTTGGTGCATTTTTTGATTTCTTCACATGTCTCATGGTTCAATCTCCATTTTTAGTTACTTTACTTAGATATATATTGCTTCTTTAGTTATTCGTGTTCTTGATTTGATAGATTTTAGAAATGTTATTCTGTGGTTGTGGAAATTCCTACTATGTAGATGCCTCCTTAGTCCATACTTTTTGTTTTTTGTTGTTGGTAGATGGATGTGTAAAGTTAGCCTAGGATTAAATTCAAAGCTTCTCCACACTTTATCTTTGTTCATGCATGTATATGGTGAATGGAAGGTGAAATATTTACATACCTTAGAAGATAGCACAAATTTCATGAGACTGTGAGATTTCTGGTTAAGTGAAATATTGTTTTGAGGAAGCTGTCCATTGCTGAAAATCCATGATTACTATTCATAGTTAATTGCAGGTCCCGGAACCTTTCATCTCCCCTGCTCTTTTCCATTTTTTTGGAAATATCCTATGTCAAGATTCATTGCATATTGTAAAGCCAAACTTAAAGAAACATCAAAGTTTTGGACCACTATCCAAACCTACAACAAAATGAAACTTTACCTCCATCTTAGAAACTTTAGAATTGAAGATCTACCTTGCATCCAGATACATAAGACCACCCTATGATTACCAAAAAAATCACATTAAATCAACTAAGGAGTTCCATGCAAGTCATGACCTGACACTTGAGAGACCTAGGGAGATTTTCAACAACTTGTCGTTGGAGATTTCCTTTCAAGAGAGTTAGTGCACCTGTGTACTTCCTGTGTTGAGAAAGTGTGTAAAATACCCATCAATATGGGTATTTAGTGGTGACTATTATTTAGCATTGAGATCCTTGAAAAACCCTAATTGGGACTCATACACCCCTCTGGGCGATTTTATCCTATTTTAGATTTTATACTACATTTTCTAGCATTAAAAACATTGTTCCTATGTTTGTGCTTGCTGCTATTAGTTATCTATTTTATTTTTCATTATTTATTTTTTCTTCATTTCATTGCACTTAAATTAATTTCATTTGAATCATAATTAGAGCATAGCATTTATCTTGTGTTTATTGCATCTTGCATTTCCTTGATTGTCCCTTGTTTGAGCTTTTCTACTTGGTGTGCTATTTCTAATACTATAGTGAGACAAAATTTGAGACTCATGTCATCCCATGATAGTACAATCATCATGGATCTTGGCTTATTGATCTCTTTCACTCCTAGTAATGACACTAGTTCACTATGTATTGACCATACCCTTAACAACCCTCTACCTTTAAGTAGTGTGATGCATGTTGAAATAATGGTTGCTAGTATTCTGCAAGAAACCATAATCAAAATTCATGAATACTTAGAAAACCTACAAAATCAATTAAGTACTAATGAAATTTCAACCACTACTATCTCTACCATAGATAACATGCATTGCATGATTGGGTATGTGCAGGATCATGATGGGCCAAAAAGTGGAGATATGATGGGTATGTGTAGGGTATGTGGCTGATGAATTTTTTGTAACCTAAAATTGATAAAACAAAAAGGGTTTTTAAAGGAGATTCTCAACTTTCCATCAATATAAATTATTATTTACTTTGAATTTAATAAATAATTATTATTCATTTTCTATTTGAATTGTGACTAAACTCCTGATTGATAGGCTGATTGAAAACCATCTATAGCTTTCAAATGGTATCACATTTTTTGAATCTGAAACATGTTTCACATTCTATGCTTTGCATACTATAGGATTAAAGAAAAAAAATGAATTTTATAAAGTTTTTACCAAGTTAAGGTGGTCATATATATGAGTTTTTTCTATTTCTAAAAATTTGTAATAAAAAAATCAAAATTAATTATTTCCTTGGAAAAATATTAGAAAAAAATATACATCACATCGGGACATGAGTCCTCTACTTATATCTAAAATATTATAAAAAAATATTCTCATTTTATTGTAGTTAGGGTGGATAGATAGACACCTACTTCTTATTTTTTCCCTGAAATTTAAGTACTATTGCATTGAAATTTCAAATTTTTACCAAATAGATTTTTTTCTATTTTTTAAAATAAACTTAGTAGTTTAGAAACTACATTCAATTTTCTAAAATTCTATTCTTACATATTTTTAAAATAATATAGATAACTTATTCAAATTCTTATGTCAAGTTGCCTTACTCTAATTTTTCTGAATTTTTTGTCACTTAAGGGCCTATTTTTTCCATGATGATCCTGCACATACCTGATTTAAAGTGAAGACGAAGTTGAACTTGTGTGTAACATAGTTATATTTGTGGAAAAAGTCTTACCTCAACCACTAGTTGTGCTTTACTTTTGAACAATGTACCAAGACAAGGAGGAATTCAAATTCCTCCTCCCATAATAATTTCCTCTATTCCAACCTATACCAACCCTCAGGTTACAAAAAAATGCAACCTACTAGTAATGTGATTCCTTCCTTGGGTATTTCAACTAGCATCCCTAGTACCTTTGTGACATTGCATGTTATATCTCCTACCACTTTACCTCCTATAAGCATTCCATTCACTTGTCCCTCGTGCACATATACACCTCTACCTTATTCACCTCCATCTCAAAATGAAAACAATGATCTTGTCACAAACCAAATTTTGTAAACCATTTCATCCCTTCAAAAGCAAGTTTCCACCATAAATGAAAATAAAAAATTCCAACCTACATATTACGTCAAAAGCAATCCCTTATCCTTGTAAATATTGAGAAAACTGATACCACAAGGTATAAAGGTGCCTATATTGAATAAATATGGGGGGAAAGGAGATCCTTCTAACCATGTCTCCGCTTATACCACCCTGTGTAGTGACTTTATTCTTGAGGATAAAATCTTGGATAAGATTTTCCCTAAATCCTTGAAGGATACTACCTTAGAATGGTTCTCTTCATTATCGAATAGTTCAATTTGTTCATTCAATGAAATTTTTGAGGAATTTATAAACCATTTCCAAGTGCATATGAATTCTAAGATGACCTTAGCCTTGGGATTTGATGAGATGTAAGAAAAAATATGATGAAAATATTACTGACTTTATTTGGGTATATGTAGGATCATGATGGGCCAAAAAGTGGTGCTATGAGGGGTATGTGTAGGGTATGTGGTTGACAACTTTTTTTTACCCAAAATTGATGAAACAAAAAAAAATTAAAAGAGATTCTCATCTTTCCACCAATATAAATTATGCTTTATTTTGAATTTAATAAATAATTATTATTCATTTTCTATTTGAATTACGACTAAAGTCTTGATTGATAGGCTGATTGAAAAACATCTATAGCTTTCAAATGGTATCACATTTTTGAATCTAAAACATGTCACATTCTATGCTTCACATATTATAGGATTAAAAAAAATTAATTTCATGAAGTTTTGACCAAGTTAAGGTGGTTAGACATACAAATTTTATATTTTTTAAAAGTTGTAATAAAAAAATCATAATTAATTATTTACTTGGAAAACAATTAGAAGAAAATATGCATCACATGGGACATGAGTCCTCTACTTATATCTAAAATCTTATAATTTTTTTATCATTTTATTGTGGTTAGGTGGTTAGGCAGACACCTACTTCTTATTTTTTCCCAATTTAAGTACTCTGCATTGAAATTTCAAATTTTCACCAAATAGATTTTTTTTAAATAAACCTAGTAGTTTAGAAACTACATTCAATTTTCTACATATTCTATTCTTACATGTTTTTTAAATAATATAGATAACTTATTCAAATTTTTACATCAAATTTCCTAACTCTGATTTTTTTGAATTTTTTGTTACTTAAGGGCCTGTTTTTTCCATGATGATCCTGCACATACCCATTTCATGCTACCAATTTATTTATTCCCAAATTGATGTAAATATTCTTAACCCCCACCTTCAAAATATCTTCATTGAGAACTTACAAACTAAGATACAAGATAAGCTTTCTATGATGAAGTTTCCCTCTTTTCTGCACTTCCCTTCATGATTATGAAAATTTGGTTAGTAGTCATGAAACAAAACCCACCTCTAGAGCTAGCCTGAGAAATCTGAATCCACAAACCAAAACAATTTTCAACCTATCAGAAAATAGAATAAAGGCTTTCATCAACTTCATCCCCCTCATCAAACAACTCAACATGTTGACAACCAAGTGGCTGCTATAAGGAACCCAAATCCAATCACATTTGGGGATCTGGCTAGGAAATTTACTCACTTACCTGATACCATCCATAAAACAATGTCACAAATTTTATAACAAAATATGATCACCTTACCTTTCATTAAGACTATCGATCCTAATAAGCCTTTACCTCTGAACTTTAGATTGAATACGTATTGCCATTACCACCAAAAAAATGGATATGACACAAAACATTGTAAGCATCTTAAACATCTTGCACAAGACCTCATTGATTATGGTCATCTTTAAATTAGAGGTTTTAATGATCAAGGGAATAATTTTGGTGTCCCTCCCAACTAGAACTTGCAAATATTTACCAACCCTATCCCAAAACATAATATTTCATTTGTCAAAGCTAGTGAAACTTCAATAAATGATGTGATGAATGTTGACACGGATCATGAGAACATGGATACAATTCAACAAAGTCCTATGGATACCATTGAAGGTCTTATGGATAATATTAAAAAAAAATTGATTGCATTGATAAAAACTCAATCTCGTAAGGGGAAAACTAAAAAGCATCTTGGCATTGCTTTCTCCTCTAAAGATATACTTAAACATGCACCTGATGGTCCTCTTTACATAGCTGATTGAATCAATGACAAGCCCACTAATGGGATATTAATTGATCACATCTGTGGAGAGAATGTGATCACTGAGGAATTATTACTTGTGCATGAACTCTATCAAGAAACATATGATAAATCGAAAGCATGGATAAATACACATAATGGTATTGTTTGTCCTACAATGGGATAGATCACCTTACCTTTACAAATATGACCAAAAGCATCAAAGATGTCTCATTCTCCATCATCTGGATGTTAGATAAATTATGTTTAAATCTTGGTTACACATGGCTACACTCCATGGAAGGCCTCCCATTGGTTGTGCATAAATCCTTAAATTTTTTCTTTGATAATAAAATCTTTATTGTGCATCATAGTGGCTTTAATCCTTTTTCTTCTGAAGGGAAATTTTCATTAGATTTCTTTTGGACCTATCCTATGGAATATATTAAACCTCAAGAAGACTTTTTTTCCAAATCCTATCAAAAGATCAAGGAAAAATGTATAAAAAAATATCACTTACAAAACTTCCTTAACCTATTACAAAGTCTACCATCCTTGATGAAACAATGATTGAACCTAAAGACATTCCAAACAACCAAGATCAACCTAAGATACACCCTTTTCCTCCTAAAAAATACCAAGAGATAATGAAAATGATCCTATCATGCCTCCTAAGATAAAGAAAGTTTACAAAGATAAATAGAAAGTGGTTGAACAACCTTCCATGGTTCCTTTTGTTCCTCCCCTTAGGGAAGAAAATAAACGTATGGTTGATAGAACTTCTCCTACACAAATGCATCTTGAAAATCATACTAAAAGAAACATACATTATCGAAAGCATAGGCGTAGGTGTCATGCTCTTGCTTGAAATATTAACAAAGAAACAAAAAAATAAAATCAAAATCCAAACATGACTGAAGTAATACAAGATGAGTCTCCCTCACTGCAACAAAAAGATCCCATACCACAAGGGATCCAACATTTTCAAATCCCTTAATAGATAAATATTCAGGTTGAATTTTTGATTTATTGATGCCAAGCCTATCCAAAAGGGTCATACTACACACATTAAGGGTTGAGCCATTGTCAACAAGGGTTTTCTTTATCCCTTTGTTTTTATATTGAGACATTATTATAAAAGCTTCGTGTTGTTTTTGCAATTCCAAAGGAGGGATCTCATTTTGGTGGAAAAAATGTCAACATTTATTCCTTGAATCAAGGTTGCTATGTTGGTAAAAGCAAGAATTTGGGTACACGAAGAGAGGAAGTTTTGGCAAAAAAAAAAATCTCACAGAAAACACATACGCGTTATTAAAAAAATGCAAATGCATTATGGTTCGGGTACCTGAGCCTAAAAAAATGTGTATGCACTATAAAACATGTACATGTTATAACACGTACACATTATAATACGTACACATTATAACACATACACATTATATAATGCGTACAAATTATGTAACGTGTACGCATTTTATAAAACATACAATTCATTTATTTAAGAAATTAAATACCTTTTATAAATGCGTACACATTCTATAATGAAAAACACGTATGTGTTTTGTAACACAAAACTAGTATGCATATTAAAATGCATACGTATTTCTAAAAAGTATTTTTTTTTAAATAATCAAGAAAATAAAGAATGCATGTGTTTTTTAATGCATACGCATATTTTAAAAATGTGTACACATTATTTAAAAATTAAATTCCCAACCTACATGAAGCCTTGGTTTTAGGCTTGGGAAAGACTTGGAAATTTGAGCTAGCCTTTGACCTACAACTAAAAAACTAGGGAAAATTGAAGAAGAATGTCCAACTTTGGCAATATGGCTGATGGAATTTTTTTCTAAATCAATCTATAAAATTAAAACCAATTAGAGAACATGATGTCTACTTTCCAAATATATAATTTTTATTAATATTGGATTGTGGTTGCTATTTTTTACTTAATTTCTAAGAAAACTAGTCCTTAAACTTGAAATATCAGGCTTTTTTTTTTAGTAACTTTTTTTTGGTTAAGTTTCTTATAAAAAAATTTATATGGCATCAAACTTTAGACAATTATCTACACAATGAAAATAAAATCAAATCAAAAAATATTTATTTTAGGTCCAATTATTATGTCCGTACACGTTGATTTTTAAAAACAACAATTAAGGCCAATAAAAAATCAATTAAAAAAAATATTCAACAAAAAATTACAAAAAAAATTCCACATAAATATTCATGTTGTTAGCCTTCTTTTCCCAAAATTAATTAGCAAAATAATTTTATTTGGGTAAAAAAGTGGTGTACGTACACGTGCTTGGTATGGTAAAAAAAATGGACTTTTAAAAAGTGGTTTTTATAGATCCCTACAAAAATTTATATTATATAATTTGGGTATTTGAATAATTTACATATTTGGAAACTAGATTCAAAATTTTAAATTTCATATTATTTAATTTTTTTAAGATTCATTGTGTAAGTGCCTCAAATTTTCAGCCCAAGTGTGACAAATTCTAAAAAATAGAAAAAAGACTTCCACTTTTTGAGTTTTTTGTGTACCCAACTTCTTGCATCAACCCATGTCATTTGTTTGTGCATTATAAGGGATAGGTACTTGTTGTAAAGAATATTGAATCATTTTATGATAGTGATGGGAGGATTGAATATGGTACCATAAGGATATCTTAGCAGGCGTATTCTTAAGTTTGACAAGATTATATTCCTTTCCACTTTGTGAGGGAAAATGAGAGGCACTAGACAAGATAGTATTAGGAAATGGGAGGGGTGTTCAAGGTTTTTTTCTTGGTTGTGGATTTGTCCTAGTGTTGTATGTATGAGCAATGGTATTGTAACTCAGTTGCTATGAAACATTGTTCTTAGGTGGATCAAGGATAAGGACGGGTTTGTTTTGAACTTGTGGTTTTTGAGAGGTTGGATAAATGATAAGTTTATGCTCAAGAGAGTACTTCAATGGGTATCTAATGTGCATAACCTCAAGATAATTATCCTTATTTTCATTATCTCTTAGTGAAGGAGAGTCTAATTTCACTCCATCATCTTCATCTAACAAATTCACCTCCCTATTGTTTAAAAGACAAGCATCAATCCTATCATTCTCTTGCACCAGGTTATGTACCTTAGTAAGAGAGTTCTTAGGAGATAAGAAAACAATATTTTTATAACATTCCATGAATAGGTTTTGTAGAATAACTTCAACACAAGGAGGGGAGGCATCAAGATAAGGAAAAGCATCACATTATCGTTTTTCAATGATTGGATCATTTTTCTCAATTATATATTCTTGGATGGGGGAAACATTAGGAAAAGGAGTAAGAATATTCTCATTACTTTCAATGAATAGTTATTCTAATCTAAAAAGTATCTTCTTCACAAGTAGGAGAGACATTAGTAGAAGAAAAAGTATGATTATCTATGATTACATCCCTTTGTCCAATAATGTCTTCCAAAATAGAGGAAGAAAAATAAATAGGATTGTAATAGGTCTTAAAGATTTGATCATCTAATGCCAACATATCCTCCTCACAAATAATATGATTTTCATGATTAATCACAAAAAAATTCTCACAAATAGGGGAGGAGTTTGGAGATGAATGTAGACTAGGTAGAGTGATGTTAAGAAATGTATCTATGATCTCATTCTCTTGTTCCATAATATCTTCCAAAGTAGGATAGGTTATAGAAGATGATCTTTCAACATTGTCATGATTCTCAATGGGTGTATCTTCTAGCACCAAAATATCTGTCACATGTAGGAGAGATATTGGGAGAAGAAGAACTATGATATTCATGATTGTCTATGCTTTCTTCTTCTTCTATTACTTCATTGGACCAAAAATAGAAGAGATATTAGAGGGTGTGGAACTATGGATTGTGTTAGCATTGTCATTCTCTTGCTCTAAGAGACTATCATAATTAGGAAAGATATTGGAAGGATGACTATCATGCTTGTTAATGAGATTTTTCTTGGCATACTTTGAAAGGAAAGATACTAACATTGTGTGATAATTGATCTATCCAACTTATGTAATGTTTCAAATGACTACCCATAAATGGATGTTTAGAGCCCAATGCTTAAAAAATGAATAAAATGATGCAAAAAAGATGCAATTTTGAATGCAATTTTCCAATATCTAGTGAATGAAGAATGAATCTAAATGTAATTATGATGAATAAGAATACATTTTTTTTGTTTTTTACATGATGTAAAGATGAAAAAATGCAACCTATAAGCACTTTCATTAATTCAATATTTAGGAAACCTAGATGAAATTTCACTAATGCAAATGCAGTGAAAAAATGAATGCCATCCTAGATCTACGGCCTTAATTAACTCCAAATAAAAAAATGAATGCCCAAATTATTGGGTTTACCAAAATGAAACATATAAATTTGAATATTCTAAATGGAGATCACTAATTATCTATTTTACATTCAACTATGAGCAATATGGGGTGAATATCTAAATTCTAACCATACATATAATCAAAAATCAGATTTCTAGGTAAGAATGATGTGTACCAATCATCAAAGCTGATTTTTCAAATCTTGCTCTTCATAAATCTTCAACCTAAAAATTGCAAATCACACATCATAGAGAAGAAAATGTTTATTGTTGTGGGATAGGGGTTTTCCTTGGTCAAACCTTATTTTAGTAATCAAAATTTATATAGAGAAGGTGGATTCGCTACTCACAAGTTCTCTTGATTTAGAGAGCCTCATGGAGCGAACTACCCTAAACTACCTTAGGAACAACAACAAGATTTCTAAAATCAGAAAGAGCAAGTCATGAAGATTTTTCAGAAAAACTCACAAGCTCTCAGCAAAAGGATGATAACATGGAATACAAAAAATAGTGTGGAATGTTGGCATCTTGTATGAGGGTATGTGCAGGATCATCATGGAAAAATAGGCCCTTAAGTGGCGAAAAATACATAAAAATCAGAGTTAGGAAGTTCTTGACATAAAACTTTGAATATTAAAAGTTATCTGTATTATTTCATATGTAAGAATATATTTTTAGAAAATTGAATGTAGTTTCTAAACTACTAGGTTTATTTAAAAAAGAAAATCTATTTGGTGAAAATCTAAAATTTCAATACAGTAGTAATTAAATTTTAAGGAAAAAATAAGAAGTAGGTGTCTGTCTGACCACCCTAACCACAATAAAATGATAATATATTTTAATAAGATTTTAGATATAAGTAGAGGACTTATGTCCAGATGTGATGCATATTTTTTGCAATTTTTTTCTAAGTAAATAATTAATTATGAATTTTTTATTACATATTTAAAAAAATATAAAAACTCATATGTCTAACCACCTTAATTTGGTCAAAACTTCATGAAATTCATTTTTTTTAATCCTATATTATGCGAAGCATAGAATATGATGCATGTTTTGGATTCATAAATGTTATACCATTTAAAAGTTATAGATGTTTTTCAATCAACCTATCAATAAGGACTTTAGTTATAATTCAAATAGAAAATGAATAATAATTATTTATTAAATTCAAAGTAAAGCATAATTTATATTGGTGGAAAGCTAAGAATCTCCTTTAAAAACCCTTTTTGTTTCATCAATTTTGGGTAAAAAAAATGTTGTTAGCTAGATACCCTACACATACCCATCATATCATCACTTTTTGGACCATCATGATCTTGCACATACCCATGGACTAGAAATCAACAATATCACAAAAAATTGCTAAATGGCAACTGTCAATCTAATTGCTAAGAACTTATAGAATGTAGGAAAATGAAAAAATGTGATAAAGCTGAAATGAAGTGAAATAGAAATGATAAAGAGATTAAGAGAAAGAATGGAAATGCTTACAACCATGTAAGTGATGAAACTTCTAGTACACAAATATCTTCAAAACTTGCATGGATGATATTTGGAGAAATTGTTGGGGTTGTATAGGGTTTGCCTCAATAAAACCACCATTTTGGTGTTCCCACCTTCATGGATAGCCAGACAGAAAGAGAGATGAGCTAAAATGGATAAATTGTGTGCTGAAATCAAAACCCACATCACCAAGTATGAGTGATAAAATCAAACCCCGCTTGAGGAGGAGAATCTGTATCACAAAGTAAAAATACAATAAAAAGGATATATGGAATCCCAAGATACTCACAAGCACAAAGTGACGGGGATATCAACTGCAAGGCTTAAGGAAGGAAAATGGAGAAAGAAAGAGAGTTACAAGAGCCAAGAGTATTGCAAAGGGTGTTGTGAGAACTTGATAATGCTACAAAGAGAGCTTGAAAAGATGTAAGAATGATGGTGTAGCAAGCTATATTAAGTTGTGCAAACAAGAATTGGAGAGTGGAGAGCTGGAGCCAAAGCTAGAGAGGAGTTAGAATGAAGCTAGAATTGAAAATGAATTGAAAGGTGTTAATTTTCAAAGCTTGCACCTCTCTGACAGTCTTATGGGAAATTCAACAAATGGGGGACAAATTGCATCTCACTTAATACCTCTAGGTTTTTTTTTATAGAAAGTCAACTCTTCTTTGGGTTTTGAGATAAGGGGAGAAGGAAATCTAAACATAAAACATAAAAGGAAATGCACCAAATATTTTACAACATTTCAAACCCAAATCATTCCTATGATTGATATAAATAGACACAAATGCCACAACCCTTCATTGTTGGAAAGAGAACAAACATCAAAGGCTAACTTCAAGCACAATGCAGACTTTCAAATCTTTCTATAAACAGTGTTCATTAAGGTCTGATCAAACATAAATATTTCTTATGGGTAACAAAACAATATTTTAGAAATCACATGAACTCTTCCTCCTAATACAACATAGCACAACAAAATAACAACTTTTAGAAAAATAGAGAAGTCCAATGACATAGTCTAGTTTTCTTGAGTTACTACTCTACCACATGAGAATAAAGCATAGAAATCTGCTTCTTAAACTACCAGATATAGCTTGCAAGACACAGTGTTTCATTCAAAATGATAATATAATTTTATTTTTTTTAAAAGGCCATACATGCATAGTCTCAACAATTTCTCCTCAATAGTTCATGCTTTTAAATATCAAATGAACTTTGAAATAGAGGTCAGATGCCAATTTGACAATAGTTTAAACCTTAATAGATATAAAATGCCAAAGTAAAGTAGTTCTGCAACTTGCTTATGAAAATAATTCTAAAACCCTAAGAAAACTAAAGAAACTTTTCTTAACAAAGAAAATACCGCTTGGAAAAATACTTTTTTCTTTTGTGTTGTCACCCTGCTTATATAGCCAAAACAAAAGATACACTCCACCTCAGCTCAGAAGTAATTTCCACTAGGTGTTGATAATTAATAGCACACGATCCGATCATAGATCTTTGGTTAGGTTGCAACAATCTTTGCACATCAATTCTCAACTATTGCATTAATATACTTTAGATATTCTAGCAAAGATAGAGGCTCATAAACAATCAAATGCTAAAAATAACAGACTGGAAAAAGGCCTAGTTGGTTGATTACATCACTCCTAGGCACCATCTCAAAAATTTCATCCCAAAAAATGAGAAAAAGAAAAGAAAAGGCTAGCCAGCTCTGACAAACTCAATCATATTACTTTTTAGGAGGTGCAAATAGTCCACAATGAAGAGATGATGTGTCAACAAGGGAAAAACTCCTGAGCTTATGAGTATAGCTCCCAAGAAAATTTTTTACGATTCAACAAGTGTCTTGAACTCTCTCCTGAAAGGAATATGAAAGAGGAAAGCTACACAACCACCACATCACGCATTGCACATATTTACAATGATTCTATTTGAGCGTGGGTGCACCTGAAGCTAAAGAAATTTATGCAAGACAAAAAATGGAAATGACCAAGGAAAAAATGTACTTCACAGTTTTGAAGACTCACAAGGGTCTTCACTCTATGAATATACGAACCTAGGCCTTTGGTTGTTCTTGGAGTTTTACAAAAGTGGTACACTGAGCCTCCCAATCTGCATTAGTTAGTAGAACAAGGGTCCATATCTGCCTGTATGCTTGCTCGAGATTGAAAATATCCTTAAAAGAGATGAAATTCCATCTAGAAGAAATCACACCCAGGTGATAATAGAGTTGAGAAAGAGGGTATATCTCACGCTCAACATCATCCACTATGGGTGTGGCACTCGAGCTTGGATGTTTTGTGGTGGTTTGAATTTTACGTTAGATTGCATCATTGATTTGCTCCATTTTCAATGCATCTTCATTTGGTGAAAGAATAGGAGGCAACCCGAAACTAACCAGGATGAAAAAGTCCTTGATCTCAATGACCTGTTTATTCAACACCATCTAGTAATCCTTACATTTTTTTGCAGCCATGTGATAGTTAATGATCTCATTGTCTTTAATTAAGGCTACCCACCAATTGAGAATTCCTGCTCTTTCAAGAACCTAATTAGTGGCGATGCTCAATTTGGAGATGAATATTTGGGAATCTGCCACTTAGGGTGAACATTTTTTCATGAAGTGATCAACCATTAGACTAACCTTGGAATTCAATTCCTAAACACCCCTTAGAAATTGCAAGGTGGGTTCTAGAACACACACACCAATTACTATCCACTCCCAATGCATAGCTATCAACCTTTTCATTATAGGGAGGGGTCCAAATCCTCTTGCATCAGTTAACTCCTAGTTAAATCGAGCCTCTCTTGCACTGGTGTTTTCCTCCATTTGAACCTTCTCCCGAAGAGTGTTTTCCAACTCAGATCTTAGTCTTCTGACTTCTTGTCTTGACTCTTCTGCATCTATCTAGATCCTAAGAAGATCATCAGTATTTCAGTATCAGACATCACTTAACTCTATCCTTAAGTTTTCAATTTTAGTGTGCGAAGTTGAACTTGTTCATTCTGAGAATTTGCAAGCAACCTGGACACATCTCCTTGTTGGCCTTGAATTTTACTTACAAGGGTTACCTCAACCTCCTTGGCTCAGACTTCATTCTACAGTCCCTCACTATTGCTTTTACATTTTCCAAATCAATCCCACACTTCCTTAATTTCCAATCCAGCCTTTCATAGTTAGCATATACCACCCTCTATATGGCTTTTACTAGGACCATCTTATTGCATGGACAAGTTTCACTCAAGTCTAGGCCCATAGCATGAATTTCATAATATTCCATCTGTATTTGTCCTTTAGGCTTGGAAATGAGTGGCTTCATGGTTGTAATAAGTAGAGAGTTCTACTCTTCATTAAAACAAGCTTCGATCCTCTTGGTGGCAGGCTTCTCAGTACTTTTTGACAACATTTTCTACTTCCTAGCCTTTCATGCCTATTTGGTACCATGAAATTGACCCTAAAGAGTCTGAAGGATATTGATGCTCTAAGCTACAATGGGATTTCAAGGGGGAAGCCTAAAAAGAGTGATGGTAGGGGAAACTTTAGATGCGTGAGCATGGGGGAACGCAAAGGGCAATGTAATCATGGAAAAAGGTGGGATGCCAAATGGAATAGGGAAAGAAATAGTAGGGGTAAACACATAAATAGGTTGATGGAATGGTGCCTTCTCAAAAGTAGATGGGTTAAGAGTAATAGGAAAGGCAGTGGTTTCAGCCATTCTAATGGGGGCCTTTGACAAGGCGACTAATGACACAACAATGACCATAGTGGATGATGTTCCTTCGATGTGCAGGATGGTTTTGGACAGTTCATTAACAATGGTAGGGGGTGCATTCAATATTACTAGTTTGAGAACTAAAGATGGAGGATTCCCTTCAATAGGAGGAGGTAGTGGACTGACCAAAGATGTAGAAATGGGAAGAAGAGGGGAGCGAAACTTGCATGAGCTAGAGTGGATGGAACATTTTGCATGGTGGACTCCACCTCTTCTTCCTGTTAGACCAATATGTTAGGGGCACCTCAGTCTTGGATCCTCCTTCTTTTCACAAGATAAGGACCAACATGTTCTGATCCTCTAGTTGGAGAGTCCTCCAACATTTGACCTTTGACGGGTGCTAAGGATCCCCTTGGGGACCATTGGACCCCTTTTCCTTTACTTGAGCAAGGGAGGTAGATAGAACTTGTGGACCTCCTTTCCCTGATTCTCTTTGGATGTCAGATTCTTGAGGTATAGGAACTAGGAGTGGAACTTGTTCCTTATTAATTTCTTGGCTCATCTCAGGATTTTTGTTGTCAAAATCAACCTCTTTGTCATATATGTCCTCAAATTCCTCATCAAGCTGAAAGCTATTGAACAAGGCACCTAGATTTCTCATCTCTTGTCAAAACCTCTAGAAGTCTACCTTCTTTCCTGCCAACCATCCCTAAAGCCTCAGCTATGCATTGATATATTTTCCCATTGGGAGATTCCTCTGATATTGTGCCTGGGGCTCATAAAAACTTAGCCATTTTGGCCACTCTTCTAGAATGTGGGCTAGGTCAATGTATATTTTAGCACTCTCCCAACCGAGATTTCTTCTTTTTTTGGAAATATTCCCTATCCTCGTGCCTTAAACTGAAATCCCATCTGGATTATAATTCCATTTATCAAAAATTAGGACCAAACCCAGAGCTTCTATTAAATATGTGATCTCATCCTCTACCTTTAACTTAGTTAGTATCACCTGACTTTTGCAATCACAAGTGGAAGATTAAAAATCTTTTCTTTATTCCTCCCAACAACATAAATCTTGTCGATGGTGCATACTTTTTGGCATGCTTCCAATGCAAAGGCTCAGTCTGTTACAAATCTAGGGAGTTAGAAAACCTCCCCAGGAAAGCCATGAAACCTGAAAAAATGTGAAATACTCTCCCAAGAAATAATCTAGTTGGATAGGTGGATGCTCCATCCATTCTATAACCTCCTAAGAGAAATGACCAATAGGGTAAAGCAATAAATCTTGGAGCACTAGCCTTAGAAAATAATCTACAAATCAATAATAATCTCATATTCTTGAAAGCATAGGGGTCCATACAAAAATTGGTTGGACATGTCCCCTCTCATCTATCTTAGATACCGATACATTCCTCCCTAGCCACTCAAAATTTTGATGTAATAACAAATGAACAAGGAAAAAAGAATACCTAAATTTGGACTCAACATTGTAGTTCTTCAACTGCAGCTTCATATTGCCATCCATTACCTCAAAAAAATCATAAAGCCTTTACATCCTTTCTCTTTTGAGTGCAAGGCCTAGGGAAAACTGGAAAGGGTTAACCTCTTCATCAACATCGAGCCCAAAAACCCAGGACAACATTCATAATACAAACTACATATCCTTCTTAAATTTCTTACGTGAAAGAAGCCAGTGAATTTCTCCTCTCTACGGCCTTTCCTTTGTCTCATCCTCATAGAAACTTGTTTTCTTGAACATATATTTTCCCAGAGCATCCATTTTCTCTTTTTTGAAAATCTTCGAACCCTAGCTTGTAGGGATACATAGCATATCTCGTATAGCTTTGGTAGAAATGGTAATCTTGACCCCAAAAACCTCAATAGCCTCTATATTTTTGTTAAACCTCTTTACACATGCATCAACCAGCTCCAGGCATGGATGCATAATAGGTAGCACAAACTATGGAAGACCATTGTTCCAGAGTTGAAATGTAAAACCCTCAGATAGCTCATGCTCTAGCATCCTCTAAAACACTCCTTCCCTAAGATTTTTTAGGGTTGGTGGATAATTGAGAGTTGAAAACATTGTCAGTGATGTCTTGAACCACCTCTCTTTAGATGTGTTTATCAGGTTGAATTCTTCTGTAGCATTCAAATGGTTGTTCTTTTGGTGTCAAGGCATTAGTGAATGAGTAGTTCCCAAATACGTTGGCATAGCCAAGTCTTCTACTTAGAACTTTGGCCTTCCTACCAGATGTAGATGCTTTTGCCATGATTGTACGAGAAAGTTACAAAGAGCTTCTCTGGTAATAACAAGCACTTTCCTTTTGCTTCTTTATAAAAGAGTACTTTTGAGTGCAATTAATTATCTAACTTGTGCATGTAGTTAAGACTACGCCACCATTGATGGCCCATTAAATGTTTCTACCAGGGTGATAAGTGTGAATATGAGATCTATATCACTTGGGAATGCCGAGAAAACTATGAGAATAGAATTAGTACATCATTCCCTCCACCTCTTTTACAACTAAATTTATTGCATCGAAAAGCATGTTTTTCATCATATGGAACATGTTGAGGTGACACAAGGTACTCTTGAAAATATGTTCCCATTAATTTTTTAGAATTTTAGCATGTTAATCCATGTCTTTTCCCATTAGTGAACTATTTTTCATTAATGATGGTAAAGGACACATGTCAACCATCAGCGTATGAGATAATTTACTCCTAACACCTAAATTTATTTCTCAAGGAATTCCATTAGATCATGTCTATGATTTATCCACTTTGCTTCATTTTTTCTAAAATATTTTCATTGTCGTATAGCAAAAAATAGACATCATGTTGGTTGAGTTTATCAGTCAACCTTTTCTATATATAGCTATGCCACCTTTTGCAACATTGATTCAAATATATAGTCCCCTAAATTATTTTTCCTTCCGCATTATTCTCTTTCCTCCATAATTTACTACTTCATTAGAATGTCTATAATTGGTCTAGGAACCCCTATTCAGCTCCTTCCATGGAGACCACAAAACTCCTTCACAAAAGAGGTCACTATTGACAGAATCAAGTGTTTGGTGAAAAATTGTGACCCCCTCATCATGGTAGCGTTCAAGTGGGTAGTCGATGTAGACTATATTACCAATGAGAACCAGATTCAGAGCAACTACAATGTGTTCTCCTGGTTTGTGGCCTCACTGCTAGACCTGAATGTGGCAAAGCCTGGTTTGTATTTTGCCCTAGTTTTGTAGCATGTTTGTCACATTTTAGTACTAATTTCCCTTCTTTGAATTCTAGGTTAGAAGTCTTTTTTCCAAAACATTGCTTGATTGTCTACTGGTGATCAATGATCATGGCTCCATGAGCCTTTTCTTTGTCTTCTTCTAGTCTTGGAGTTTTTTCCAATTTTTCGTACATCAACTCATATGGGGAAGCCTTCAGAACCTACTTGGGGTTAATTTGGTCCACTAATAGGGCAATCCATTCATGATTGTGCCAATCTCTTTGTTTTTTTGACCCAATACATTTGATTAACCTAGTTAGGTTCTTGTTGGTTCATTTTGTTAACCTCCTCCCTTGTAAGTAATAATTTGATGAAGCTTTTAGAAAAATCCTTTATCAAGTAGCAAAATTTGACCCTCATGATTCCACTAGATCTTAGGCATTTTTGGGTATAATGGTCTCAAGCAAGCCAAGCCTGGCTTCTAGCTCCTCAAGAAACTCAAAATTTTTTCCCCTTGTGATGTATTCCTACGCACTAGCTCCCTTTTGCTTCATGGTCCCTGAAGGGAATGCAATAGGAGTCTCTTCATTCTCTTCTTGGTACTTCTAAGTGAGCATAGAAACTATACCATGTTGGCCATCATACATATAAAGTAGAAAACCTTTGGAAAAATTTGGGCTAATAAATGCCAGGGCTTTGGAGAGGGCCATCTTTACCTACTTGAAAACAATTGTACCCTTGGAATTTTGTTGGAAATATAGGTTCTCTCTAAACATTAGAGTGATAAGGAGTGCAATTCTTGTGAAATCTAATATGAAGTTATAGAAAAAATTAATCTTCCCCGAAAATGATCACAACCCCTTTGTCATTCAAATCTCTTCGGATCTATTACTATTCCCTTCTGTGGTACTATAAAGATGAGAAGCTTTCTCTGGGGAACTCTGAGGAAATATTTTTTTGGATTAAGAAGAATCCCAAATCATTGGTGTTTCAGAAAAACCCTTTTTTGATGATCAAAATGATCATTTTTAACTACTAGATCACCCAGATATATGAAAATAATTTAGTTGACCCATCATTTGGTTAACCTAATTCCCATTTCCATTTGAAGAGTTGCATTAGAATTGGAGAATTTGAATGGTGTTTTTGAATATGAAAACATTTCCCACTTAGTGGTAAATGTCATCCCGTGTTGGTCGAATTCATTTATGTAGTCTTGATTGTGCCTTGGGGAACCATCTATCAAGGAGAAACTCCTTGATCTGGTTAGATTCTATAATAACTACTTCATCAGTGGTGAAGGGTAATGATCTTTCAGCGAAGTCCTTCTTGAGTTCCAAAAGTCAACACAAAGTTAGATATCACCATTTCTTTTCCAAACTGGAACCATATTTAATACCCAGATGGAAAATTTGATAGGGCATATGACCTTTGATTCTTCCCACTTGATGAGTTCTTATACTTTTAAAGATTCAATCTTTAGGTTGTCTAACCTTTTTCTTTGTCAAATGTACTTGGTTCCTTCAGCTAGGCCAATTGTACGTTGAACTATACTTGACTTGTAACCTTTGAGATCATACCTGAAGCATAGATTATTCAACTTTCTTTTATCCTTGTGAGAGTCTTCCCTACCGATTGTCAGTCTTTTATTACTTCTGATGTCAAGCTCTTCATAATATTTTGAAACTATGGAAAATATTTTCTTTCCATTCCTTGCATCTTTAGGAAGATTCATTCCTGGTGGTGGATAGTTGGAAGCTATTCCTAGCTTCTATATGAAGGAAATAATTTGAATATCATCGCCCAAAGTTTTCTGATTTTTACCTTTGTCAAAAATTAAAGGTCATGCAATGATCTACACCACATCCTACTTTATTAGTTCAGAAACTGATTCCAACAATGGTCTAATAGGAAACATTTGATTAGCAATGTTATTTTGTGGTCGGGGATTCACTTGTATATCAAAAGATTCAAAACTCTCGATGAGATCCCATAACTTATGTATGTAAGATCTTAGCCTTGTATTTATTGTAGTTGCTCACCCATATATCTGGCTTACTACTAATTCTAAATTTCCAAAAGCTTGTATCTTACTTGCACCCATTTTCTTTGCTAGAATCAAACCATGAACCAAAGCTTCATATTCAATATCATTGTTGGAGCATGGAAAATGAAAATGGTAGGTTTTGGGGGTTTCCAATCCCATTGGAGACACTAATTGGACACCCACTCTAGTGCCAACCTTGAATTTGGCACCATCAAGATATAAGACCCTTAAACAATTATTAGATGGGTCATTAGACTTCTCCTAATCCTTCATTAGTTTCAGAAAGACTTGATCCCCATCAAAAATTACATAGATACTTAGCCCTATAGCATGGATGTTTCCAAATGGATCAAAATCAATGAACTGGTTGAGAAATACTTCTTCAAAAGTCCACTTGTTTGTGTCTTCCTCTTCTCTAGGAATTTCTACACAATATCTCTCCTACTGAAAGATAGAGGCATGGACAGCCCTAAAGCATAGATTTGTGCCATCCACACTGTGTTCAGGATTGAAGTATTCAGACAATATCTTCATCTTTTCCCCATGTTTGGTTCTTAATATCATGTGGTTCTAATCAAGTGTCAAGTATCCACCAAGTTTGGTGGTGAAATCTCTTGATAGACAAATTCTGAAGACCATTGGAATGTCTATTACTACCACTTCTTGCATGACTGTTTGGCTTGGGCAAGACAAAAGGGTTAGGGACATATCCTTTATCCAACCAAAAATTAGGACCTTCTTCCCCTCCAATTGCATAATTCATTTTTCAAGGGGCTCATACCTAAGATTTAAAGCATCCACCACTTGTTTTTGCATAATGATTGTGCTAGCCCCCAAATCAATCGTATTATTATGCAACAATTTGTCTCCTACTATAAGTGTTAAAAAGAAAGGCATGGGCTTTGTTTTGCTTACCTCTTTCTCTTTTGTGTTGCCTACATCATTTACATAAGCTTTCACTTTCAAATACTGAGGGGGAAGCATGGGTCTGTCATCTCCACTTTGATTGGACAACTGAGTTTCATTCACTTGTGGGCTTTGTTCTTCCACCTTTAGCACTTCTTGAAGAAACATATTTTGTTTGGGAATTGATCTAACATCCCACAATGATACATTTGTAGGAACCTTTTCAATTTCTCCACCACATTAAGCATCCCAACCATTTGGGCCTTGGGTTTAAATGGTGGTAGTTCTCTTGTTTTCGGAAGAAAAAATTTCTATGAGTTTAGGCTTGGTGTTTTGTTCATCTCTTTCTCCACCAATGATATGTTATGTGGCTATAGAAAAGGTCAGACGATGGGTGACAAAGCCTAATTCTTTAGGGGGGATAGTTGACATGGTTGTGGACATGGTAGAGCTTGTTGCAAATACTCTCTTGTAAGCCCTCTCTTTGATCTTGTGTTGTATTCTTACTGCACTTGTGGAACTCTAGTCGTCGTAGTTTCATTTGTGAACACAACCTCATCCTCTTCTAACCATGAGAAAAGAGCTTGGTCAAGCACAATGTCTAAATCTTGCTCTAGGGAAATCCCTTTGATTTGTGCTCTAATTCAAGCATTCTCCATTTTGGATGATTTGTACCCACGTACATTCAAGAGCATGCCCTTACTTCTTTGTTCTGCCACCTTCTGCTGCATATTTCCCCTTGGGAAATTTTGGGTCATATGACTATCGCTATAGGAGAAGCACCAGACATTTTTGTCTTCTACAAAAATGTTCTAGCCTAGGACTAGTTATTCATTCAGGCTATCCTTGACTATTTGCAATGGTGTGGTGGTTGAGACTATCTGATTTGTTTATGGCATCTATTGAACTCCTCCTCTATAGGATCCTTGATATGAATTTTGTTGATAATATGAATTTCCTCCACTATAGGCTTGAGTGGTCAATTTTGGAGGCATCACTTGTTGTCATTTAATAATGACCAATTCGTTAGCAAAAGCCTGCATGGGATCCTTCATACTGATGATATCTTCCACCATTGAAGAAAAACCTGATGTGCTTGCTTGAGCGGTAGGATGCATGTTCATAGACTATGGGGTGACCAACTTTAATTGTGTTGTAGGAGTGATTAGAGTGGCTTCTTCCCACTGGCCATTAGATATTTCTGCAAAAACTAGCATTGGTGGTTGAGGCAAAAGCTTTCTAGCATTGATCAGATTATTATTTGCACATACTACCACCTCATATGCGTTAGACAAGATATCCCCTCCCACGGAGGTTATCATGAATATGATATGCTATTTAAAGGCCTTTAGATAGAACATGAACATGATGGCGGTCTAGGTTTGAGAAATCATGCAGATCCTTTGCCAAGTCTTGTTGAACCTAGTGTTGAAGTTTCTCATGGCTTCATGTGAAGCCCGCTTGATGGTAATTAGTTGTTGCACCAACAAGGAGTGGTCTCCTTTTTATGAGAAGCATTTGAACAGGTGTTGATCAAGGTGGTCCCAGGAGATGATATAATTTGAGGCCAAAGATTGATACCAATCTTGAGCCTTACCCTTAAAAGAGGTAGCTAGCAGCCTCAACACGTTGGTTTCCTTTGATATGTTATGTACCCTACATACCTCTCCTATATGTTGAAGGTGTTTGGAAGTGGTTTTTAAATCCTCTCCAGAGAATCTTGGAATAGCTTTGACATCATTAGCAAGTATAGCAAGCCATACATCTGGTGGTGTGGGTGGCTATAGCAGACTACCACTATCCCATTTTACAAAATTTCTAGGAGTAGGGGGAGGCACATGAGCCATAAAGAGAATATTCCTATGAATAAAATATAAAGGTAATCTTATTTGGAGGTTTAAGTCTCTAGGTGGTGTAGATAAAGCTCTAGATACTAGGCTATGACCTCTCACTCCATTACTCCTTATAGGTGATACATAAATTGTAAGTTTTCTCCTTCTAAAGATTGAGGCAGGTAACTGAGAGTACTGGAAGTGACCTCTTGAGGATTCTCTTATTTGGACTCTAGGCATGAAACTTCCAGTTTCCTTCCTTAGAGTGATTCAAGAAATAATTCTAACTTATAATCAGGCTTTTAGAAAACTTTGGTCCCACCAGGTGTACGAGAAAAAGAACTATTGATCATCAAGGCTTGTGCCTCTCTAATAGTCTTATGGGAAATTTAGTGAGTGGGGGAAAAATTGCATCTCACTAAATACCTTTGGGTTTTATATAAAAAACTGACTCTTCTTTGGGGTTTTGAGATAAGGGGAGAAGGAAATGTAAACATAAAACATAAAAGGTGATGTGCAAAAGCTTTTACAACATTTCAAAACCAAATAATTCCTATGATTGATATAAATAGATACAAAATGCCACAAACCTTTATTGTTGGAAAGAGAACGAACAATAAAGGCTAGCTTCAAGCATGGTACAAACTTTCAAATCTTTTTGTAGGCCGTGTTCATTAAGGTCTGATCAAACATAAAGATTTCTTATGGGTAACAAAACAATATTTTAGAAATCACATGAACTCTTCCTCCTAATACAACATAGCACAACAAAATAACAAATTTAAAAAACACAAAGAATTCCAATAACATAGTCCAATTTTCTTAAGTCACTACTCTACCATACAAGCATAAAGCATAGAAATTCACAACTTAAAATACCCAAATATAGCTTGCAAGAAATAGTGTTTCATTCAAAAGGATAATATAAAGAGAGAAAACTTGAAAAAGACCATGCATGCATAGTCTCATCAATTTCTCTTCAATAGTTCATGCTTTTAAATATCAAATGAACTTTTAAATAGAGGTCAGATACCAATCTGACAATAGTTTAAACCTTAATAGATATAGCATGCCAAATTAAAGTAGTTCTGCAACTTGCTTCTAAAAATAATTCTAAAACCATAAGAAAACTAAAGAAACTTTTCTTAACAAATAAAATATCACTTGGAAAAATCCTTTTTTCTTTTGTGTTGTCACCCTCCTTATATAGTGAGAACAAAAGATACATGCTACCTCATCTTAGAATTAATGGCTACCTAGCGTTGACAATTAATAGCACATGATCTAATCATAGATCTTTGGTAGGTTGCAATGATCTTTGCACATCAATTCTTAGCTACTGCATTAATATACTTTAGATATTTTAGCAAATATAGAGGCTCATAAACGATCAAATCCTAAGAGCAACAGCCTGGGAAAAGGCCCAATTCATGGATCACATCACTCCCAGGCACCGTGTCAAAACTTCCATCCTAAACATGGAGAAAAATAAAATAAAAGGCCAACCAACTCCAACAAACTCCTCAATCAGATTACTCCATAGGAGGTACAAATAGTCGGTAGTGAAGAGATGATGTGTTAACAAAGTGAAAACTCTTGAGCTTATGAATAAAGCTCCCAAGAAAATTTCCGACAAGTCAACATGTGTCCTAAACTCTCTCCTGAAAGGAAGACAAAAGATAAAAGTTGTGTAGCCACCACATGGTGCATTGCGCATCTTTCCAATGATTCTATTTTAGCACAGGTGCACCCAAAGTTGAATACATTTATGCAAGCCAAAAAATGGAAATGACTAAGGCAAAAAAAGTACTTCTCAAAGGGACATCTCTTAAAGAGAGAAGAGAAGCAAAAATAATCTTCCTAGGCAATTACAAGGCATCTCAAGCTGTTACCACCAACCAAAAGAGGTGACAAGTAGTAAACATGCTCAAAAACAACTATTCGAGCATTCAAACATCGTAGGATGCTAGTGTAGTGTTTGAACATCCATGTAGTGTGCTAGTATCTGAACACATCATGCTACAAAATGACACAAATGGGGAAAAGCATAAGGTTTGATGCAAAGCTGACACACGAGGATAGCTCCTAGAAAGGAGCGTTGGAGCATCCTAAGAAGAGAAAAAGGTTGATGCAAGGGCTAAAATGATCCTACACAAGATGCTAAGGGAGTGGACACTAAAGTGGACACAAGAATATATGTGAAATTGCAAGGGGTGAAATTTTATGACTATACACTTGATAATATAAATTGAAACATGTAATTGAAGGAGTGACAAGTGAACATAACAATTTCACAACTTACCATACCAATGTTGAAACCTTGGAATGAAATCAACATGTAGAAATCTCCATGGATGTGATTCTTGATTTAAGATGATATCTTGAAATACTTGAAGTGATCTTGAATGCTACATCAACATGGTTCCTCCATCAACATGTATTCCCTCAACATGATAATGGATCCTTGGTTGCTGCAATAATACTTTGATAATCTTCCCTTGAATGCCTTGATAATGCTCTTGAAGATGCTATCTTGATCTAGAGTGCTTAGTGTGTAAGATCACCTTCTTGGTGTGTGATCGTCTTCTTGTTGTGTGTTCATTTTCTTGTTGTGTGTTGTCAAATGAGGATGAAAGGTATCCTTTTATAGAGGAAAGTTAAGTGAGTGGCGAGGATAAGGATCGTGATCAAGGGCCAAAATTAAATTAGAAAATAATTTAATCAAGGGTGGAGGTTAATTGAAAGAAGAACGACATGGATCAAGGAGCTAAGAGGTTTTTAATTTTAGTGGCCGCCAACATAGGAGAAATAAATAAAATATTGATATTATTTACTTAAAAAGAAAGGCGAGAACAAATAATTAGATAATTAAATAATTAAAAATAATTATTTAATATTGGAGGGAAAGTGAGAAATAATTAAATAATTGAAATAATTATTTAATTATAGAAGAAGAGGGAAAATCAAACTTTTGAATTAAAATAATACTTAATTTGAAAGTGGGGAAAAGGAAGAAATATTAAATAATTAAAAAAAATATTTAACAGTGGAAGAAAAGTGGGAAATAATTAAATAAATAAGATTTATTTAATTATAGAAGAAAAGGGTAATGAATAACTAAATAATGTAAAATAATTAGTTAATTATACAAGGAGAGGAAAATAATTAATAAATAAGAATTTATTTAATTAAAGAGGAAAATGGGCTTATTTAGTGATGTAGCTAAATAAATGAAATTTATTTAATTAATCAAGGGAAGAATAAAGAGAAAAATGAATTAATTAAATAATAAAAAAATATTTAATTAATAAAGGATTGGGCAAGTGGATGCAAAATAGGACCATTGAAGGCATAAAGAAACATAAATTAAAAAAAGGCGGGCCCAAACGAGTGTGAAAATGTAAAGGGATACATTTTTCTATACTATAAAAACCTTAAAATTCACTCAAAATTTTTTGAATTCAGTATCCAAACCCTAATCTAGGACTCATTCAACCACCTGGACAATTTAGTCTCAATACAGGTTGTTTCACTTGATTTTTGGGTATTCTATGTTGACTATTATTCACTGTTTAATCTTTTCAAAAACCCTAACTAGGACTGATTTGACCATCTAGGTGATTTTGTCCTATATTAGACCTAAACTTATATTTTACAACATTGAAAGGTTCATTTTTGTGTTTCAATTTGTTGTTAATAGATATATGTTTTAGTTTATTGAGTTTTTGCTTCATTCATTTCATTAGATATAGGTTAAAATTTGGTTTCATTTAAATTGTGGATAGAATTAGATTACTGCACTTTTACTTCATTTCAACATTAGTTCATAGATTTATAAGATGATATTACATTTGGAATTCATTATAAAATCAAAACCAAAACAACTATAAACCGATGAAAGCTTTGGAGAAAGCATAGTTATTTGAATATGTCAAATCTCTTTTTCCAAGTTAACTAAAAAACTACACCTTTTCCTTGCTTGATTTGGGAATAATTAATGGCAAATTTGACTTAATGTCACCCTAATCTAGTGTTGTCATGTTTTTTACTCATTCACATTAGGTCTTGGGCCCTTTTTTAGCTAAATAAACCTAACTTTTCCTTAAATTAGTGTTGTAAAGTGTATTTATTTACACCTTCATGTTAAATTTAGGAGGCTTGTAAACTAAATGGACCTAATCTAGTGTTCTAATGTGTTGTACACTTTCACATTGCGTTTATGACCCTTTTAAGCAAAATAGAACTATTTTTTCCTTAATTTGATGTAAAATATATTTATTTACACATTCACATTGAATTTTGGGCCCTCTTACATGTTTATGACCTTAATATCATCATTAATAGGCCCCTAAAACCCTATATTGTGTATCCTGAGGTGTAATTGAACCAAAATATTGACATAGACATCAAATAAACTTAATTTCTTAAGACCTTGACAGTTTTGCCAGCTAAAAGGCCCTGTGGGACACATACACCACCCTAGGAATATGAGTCCCACTTAGGTGGGACCCATATGCTAGGTGTTTCATATGAGTCCCATTTGGCCCCTTTTTATGGTTGAGTGAAAAAATATTGGTTTTAAGTTCAAAATTTCATGAATTTTGGACTATGGGATCTAATAAATGGGATATTAGATGGATCAACTATATAAAAAAGGAATCAAATCATTATTTCATGTAATCCTTCATGATATCAACATAATATATCAAGAGTTAAAGCATTCCAAGACTTTGAAATAGCATTAAGAGATCATTCAAGAACATTTCTAAATAATTCAAGGGAAAAATTCTCCATCAATTGTTGCAACAATGTAAGATCCATCATTATTTCAATGTTATCAAGCATGTTTTTGAGCTAGTGTTGTGATGTTTCATTCAAGGTCTAATGTTAAGCATTGTTCTACACTTACTTTAAGATCTAAATCTACATCTTTCATGGTTTTTTCATATAATATTATTGATTTTCAAGACATCATTCAAGGTATCATTATTCATATTTCATGTTCCATGCTTCAAGTTTCATATCATTGCTTCATTATCTCATTATTTGGTTTAATTACCTAAAAGGGGTTTGACCAAGGAAAATCCCCATTTACTAATAAATCAACAAGTTTTTCCCTCTCTACAAGTGTTATTGTAGATATATGTTTCTTGGAGCTTTAAAATCCCTTGAAGATTAGGTTGCAAGGTTGGAGAATTTTTTTGGAATTTTCCTCTCATTTGCAAGGTTGCTATCTTCACAAAAGTCCATCTACAGGTCTAAAATCAGGGTTTCAAATCTAGAAACAAAGTGTGGTGGAAAGAGAAGAGATTGGAGAGAATAATCAGAAATTAACCTTTAGAAAAAGCACATTGGTACCGATATGCCACCTTGGGAGTATGAATCCCAGTACAACCAATTTTTAGGGTTTCTAGAGATTCAGAATCAACACTGCCAAATGCTAGTTTTGGTGTAGAAATCCCAGTCCGAGACTTAATCCCCCAGAATAGTGTATGAGTACAAATTAGCATTAAAATTAGCACTTCCACCATTTTCAATCCAAATTGAAGCCTCTATAGGTTTCCAGGTGCATAGTTCTAATTTTGCAGCCTTCTTTTTTTATTTATATGCATTTCTAGGTCATTCATTCAAGTTTCATGAATCACTAGGTTTAAACATTAGATCTTGCATTTCAATAGTCTTTCCAAGCCCTAGCTTGGTGGTTAACCCCTAATTACCTCATAATAAGACCCTAGGAAACTCTATTGCAAGATATCTTTCCCCTTTCTACATTGGATTGAGATCTCAAGGGTTTCCTTGAATGTGGAGTATAGAAAGTTCATTTTCCTAGGTCCTAAACCCTAGTGACAAAAAATTTCTTACATTTTGGTGAACCTACATTTAAAACACTTATTTATTATTTTGAGTTCATTCTAATCCTAGATCTGGCTTGCATTGACTTTGCATTAGGGTTTGCATTAGTTAATTGAAATCTAGGGTTTCTAAATTTTGCATTAGTGAAAGTGCATATAGGTTGCATTTTTGTCATCTTGCATCATTGATTTTTTTTAAATTGGCATTTCCATTTAGCTTAGACATTTCTCAAACAAAAAATCATAAAAATCACTAAAAATTTGTTCAAAAAACCCTCATTGGGACTCATACGCCCCTATGGGTGATTTAGTCCCACTGTAGATATAAAACTATCTTTTATAGCATTAAAAACCTTGTTTCTGCACTTCTGTTTGGTGCCATTAGTTAGTTGTTTCAATTGGTTGACTTTATATTACATGCATTTCACTAAATCTAGCATAAATTGGTTCATTTCATGGACTGCTTCATTCTAAATTTGCATTTACAACATTTCATTTTCAAATTGTGGCTTAGAGTAATTAGTAAATTACCTTTTTTGAAATCTGAAAATTGCATTTAAAAATTTCATTCTAGGTCTTTAGATTGCATTTGAAGTTTCTTTCTATCTTAAATTTGCATAAATTACTTTTCACAAATGTTCGTATCTATCTTTTCCAAGATCACAAAGTAAAATTTAGTCAATAAGCATGTTAATCATCGTTCAATACATTTCCTAGCTATGAGTCTCTTAGTGCAAGAGAGTGAAAATATTAACGCTTTCATTAAAATTAACCCCCCTCCTATCTCTTTTATTTGTGGGAATGATGTGATAGAAGAAGATGAAAATATAGACAATCTTGATGATCATAGTTACTCTTTTCCTAATACCTCTCCTACATGTGATGAAGGTATTTCGGTGTTAGAAGATGCACTCATTCAAAATCATAACATTGTTGAAAGCTCCTCTTCTATAAAATCTCCTACATTGGAAGATATTATAGCACAAGAGAATGAAATCATACACAAATTTCTAAACATCACCTTACCTAATTTCCATGCTCCCTTTGCTTGTGAGAATTATTTCATGGAAGAGGATGAGATTGTCAATGATAAGGATATGTTGGTGTTAGATGATCAAATCTTTAAAGTATATAACAACCTTCTTTATGATTCTTCCCCTTCCTATCCTATTTTGGAAGACATTGGGGAACAAAGGAATGAAATAATAAATTATAATGAAACTCATAATTTTTATTCTCCTACTGTCTCTCCTATTTGTGAAGAAGATACTTTGATCGATGAAAGTCATGAGAATCTTAGTTGTCCCTCTCCACCTAGGGAAACCCTTACTGAGCAAGATAATTCAACCATTGATCATTCCCCTACTTACTATGAATTCATTTTGGAAGAAAAAATCCTTGAATTTCAAGAACATTAAGTTTGTAGTTCTCCTAAAAACTCTCCTCCTAGGGAGGATATCAGGGTGGAATAAAATGACAATATTTTGGCTTCCTTCGATTATGGTAAAAGGATGATACTAGACTTCCGTTTATTTGAAATACATCAAACCAATACCATTGAGGATATGAATTCACAAGTGTCCATTAGGTCCCCCTTGAATATTAGACCTCCTACATACCCCATGGTAAATATTTTGAACCCTCTAATTCCTTACCCAACCTCACAATGACTGCAAACTCAAATCTAACCTGAACTTATCCTTTACCCACCTAAGAATAGTGTTTCACATCAGTCAAGTCATAATACCATTTCTCATACATATAACACTAGAAATAATCCACAACCAATAAAAATACCTTCAACATCCATCCCATTTCCTACTTCTATCTTACCTAGTCCTCCTCATTTTCATTCACAAAGTGGAAAGGAGTATGATCTTGTTGAACAAATTAAGAATACTCCTGCTAAGATATCATTGTGGGATCTTATTCAGTCCTCCCCTCACTATCATTACATGATTCAAACCAATTTCCAATTTACAAAAAGTTCCTATCCCTTCTAATGTATAACTAAATTACATAGCACTCTTGATTCAAGGAATAAATGCTAACATTTTTTTCCACCAAAGTGAGCTCCCTCCTTTGGAAGTCCAAAAAAAAATGAAGCTTTCATAATAATATCTTGATATCAAAGGACAGGGATAAAGTGAACCTTTTTTACAATGTCTTAGCCTTTAATGTGTTTAGTGTAACCCTTTTCAATAGGATTGGCGTGGATAAATAAAAAATTCAACTTGAATTTTTATCTATTAAGGGATTTGACAATGTAGGAAAATAACTGCTTGGTGTGATCACTTTGCCTATTACAGTTGGAAATACCACATTAGAAACACTAATCCATGTTATGCCTCACAATATTTCATATAATATTCTTTTAGGAAGGTCATGGATTCATGCAATGAATGGGGTGCCTTCTACTCTTCATCATTAAATGACGTATATTTACAACAAAGTGTAAACACTTGAAGCTGACCCTGACCCAAATAGTTGTTTGAGAATTAAGAAATACAAGGAAAATCCTTTGAAAAAATTGATACCAACTACACAAGTAGAACAAATGGAACAAAAATACAAAGAAAAACACATTGAGAAAGTCACAATGCTATTAGAAGATGATTGGGGTTCCTTAGATTTTGAACCAATATTCATTAGATAATACAAGATCATAAACAAAGACTTTGAAAAGGGGAAAAAAATGGTAATATTAGCACAAAATTTGAAAGACCCTTCGAAATCATCCACCTCAACCACTTTAGAAGAAAAGACAACATACGCAAAAAACTTTGGCAAAACTGACTATTGACAACCTCTGAATCCTAAAGAAATGAAAAAGCTTTATGGAAGAGGTTACGAACTTATGAAACAACTGGGATATATGTGAAAAAGGATGTGGTGCTAGAGAACAAGGTATCTATTTCCCTATAGAGCCTCACACACAAGAAAAGACTAGTGGTCCTGGTTATTATCCCTCAAATGAAAAAAACAAGCCTTCACTCAATATCAACACTCTTACAAAAGATTATTCTAAGAAAAATTTAATAGTAGTGTATCATTAATTCATAGATACTAGTGGTCTTTATTTTTATCCTTTGTAATAAATGAAAAAAATAGAGAAATCTTCAATTAATGTTAATGTCATCTCACAAAACACTAATGAGTTGAATTTTTTAGATTTTGCATCCTCCTGTAAAGGAAAGAAAAAAATCTCGCAAACTCAAGAGTCTTGTGTAACCTTGTACATCTAAGAAAGAGATATCTTTGTTGAAAAATAAAGCAACATATTCTAATTTTGTCAAGAATCCTCCAATATCTTTTTATATCCCTCCCTCCAAGAACATGAAAGAAATTTTATTACAAGAATTCATTTTAGGTGTATCATAGAGTTCATGGTCATTCTACTAATGAATGTAAGGCTTAAGTGATAAAATTCAACATCTTAAGGATTGTGGTAACCTTCCTTGTGGTGTGGCACCTAATTCCTCTAATCCATATATATTTTCAATCTAACATGTTTCTCATCAATCATTTCAGCTCATCCTTTTCCTACACTAAGTGGGGGCAAGGGATTAAGTAGCCTTATCCTCATATGCCACTTGTCATTGTCTCTTTTGGCTATTTGATCACTTTTCATGTATATATAAGAGAAATCTTGGGATGTGGATGACATGCCTTAAGTTGGCTCACATGTGACGTACTAAGCTATGCATTTTGGGGGCAATCCCTTCACTTTTCATGATATAGCTTATTGGAAACATATGACTTAGCATAGGGTTTTTTGAATAAGCTTTCATGTATACTTATAATTTAAAGCAATTTCTCATAGTAATGGTGTTAACGACTGCTTTAAAGTGGAGGCATACATCAACACTCATGTTTCACTATGTGATTTTCTTTTTCTTGCAACATGTATTTTTCTTGGTGGTATCATTGGGTTTTATCTCCTCCAAGAGCATGATATTTATTTTATTTTTTCTCTCTTGGATACATTAGGCACAATTTTCCCTAAGAAGAGACCTTACATGAACTAAGAAAAATCCATTCGAACATATCTATTTCATATTTACAATTTCAATAATATGGCCACCTTGCATAATACACCTTGCATGCATATGGAGCCATATTGTTTCTTCATGAGTCACAAGCATACAAAGCTTTACTTGGCTCATGAAGCCAAAAGTTCATTGTTGCATGGAACCTTATCAAAGTTATCAAGAGGTATAACTTTGGTATTGTTTGATGAGAAGCCGATTTGAGGCATGACTTTCCCTTAGCCACTCGTGTGTGTTGTGAGCGCATACTAGCCATGTGTGTATGTGTCTCACTCTCTTGTATTACTCACCCAATGGACAACTTGAAGTTTCATTGCCTCAAAGTGAGAATGAATTTTGGACAAACAACTTAGATTTGATCCACATCATGTTGGACAAACAATCTAGGCTTGATCCACCTATTTTTATCTTCACTTATTTTTGTTTCCTTTCTTTTAGTTATTGGCATTGTATGTTTTCTTATCTTGATGTTGCATACCATACACCCTGTGCATGTACTTTTGTGCTTATTTTGGTTTGACGTAGGATCTTGGATCCTGGGGGCTTGACCACCCCATTGATCTTTTTCATCCTAGACCATCCACATTGCTACACTTGGCCCCTACTTGAATGTCTAATTTAGTGTGAGTTTGAATCAAGTTCCTCCTCTCACTAAAGTGGGGGCTAGATGTAATAAAAAAAGTACACCTTTTCTTTACTTTATTTGGGAATAATTAATGACAAATTGGACTTAACATCACCCTGATCTAGTGTTGTAATGTTATTTACGCATTCACATTAGGTCATGGGCCATTTTTAAGCTAAATAAACCTAACTTTTCCTTAATTTAGTATTCTAAAGTGTATTTATTTACACCTTCACATTAAATTTAGGATATCTGTAAACTAAATGGACCTAATCTAGTTTTTTAATGTGTTGTAAACTTTCACAAAGGTTTTAGGACCCTCTTAAGCTAAATAGACCTAAATTTTTAGTAATTTTATGTTTTAAAGTATATTTATTTACACTTTCACATTGGATTTTGGGGCCCTCTTACATTTGCGACCTTAATATCATCATTAATAGGCCCCTAAAATCCTATATTTTGCATCCTGAGGCATATTTATTTTTTTCATACCCTGACACTTTTTCCAACTAAAAAGGCCTTGGGGGACCCATACACTAGGTGTGGCATTTGAGTCCCATTTGGACTATTTTTAGGGTTTTGATCATAAAAAAATGAGTTTTATGTTCAAATTTCATGAATTATTGCTAATGGGATCTAATAAATGGAATGTTAGATGGATTTCCTATGTAAACAATGTCTCAAATCATTATTTCACATAAGCCTTCATGATATCAACATAAGCTATTAAGAGTTAAAGCATTTTGAGACTTTGCAAGAGTGTCAAGAGAGAATTAAAGAGCGTTTGTAAAGAATTCAAGGGTAAAATTATTCATCAATTATTGCAACAATTCAAGATCCATCAACATGTCAAGGTTATCAAGAATCAAGTATTTTGTTGAGCTAGTGTTGTGATGTTGCATTCGAGATCTAATGTTAAGCATTGTTCTACACTTACTTCAAGATCTAGATCTACATAATTCATGGCCATTTCATGTTAGATTGCTGGTTTACAAGACACCATTCAATGTATCATTATTCATATTTCGTGTTCCATGATTCATGTTTCATATCCTTGCTTCATTATCTCATCATTTGGTTTAATTACCTAAAATGGGTTTGACCAAGGCAAACCCTCATTTACTAACAAATCAGCAAGTTTTTCCCTTTCTACATGTGTTATTGTAGATCTAGGTGTCTTGGAGCTTGAAGATCCCTTGAATATTAGGTTTCAAGCTTGGAGAATGTTGTTGGAGTTGTCCCCTTATATGTAAGGTTGCTATCTTCACAAAAATCATTTATAGGTCTGAAATCAGGGTTTTAGGTATAGAAACAAAGTGTGTCATAAATAGAAGAGATTCGAGAGTAGAATCAAAACTTAATCATCATAAAAAGTACACTAGTATTGATATTCCACCTTGGGTGTATGAGTTCCAGTATAGCCAATTTTTTGGGTTTTAGGAGATTCAAAATCAACACTATTAGATTCTAGTTTTGGTACAAAAACCCAATCCAGGACTAAATCACCAAGAATTGTGTATAAGTCCCACTCAACATTAAAATAAAAACTTCTAGAATTTGTAATCCTCATTCAATCCCGTACAATTTTTGAGGTGCACACTTTTGATTTTATAGCCTTATGTTTTGATTTATATTCATTTCTAGGTCATTCATCATGTTTCATGTGTCACTAGGTTTAAACATTAGATCTTTCATTTCATTAGTATTTCCAATCCCTAGCTTGGTGATGAAACCCTCTTTACTTCATACTAAAAACCTAGGACACCCTATTGAAAGTTCTCTTTCCCCTTTCTACATAGGATTAACATCTCTAGGGTTTTCTTGAATGTGGAGTATATAAAGTTTGTTGTCCTAGGTCCTAAGCCCTAGTGACAACAATTTTCTATCTTGAAAACCTATCCTTAAATCTCTTTAGTAGTGATGAATTTGACATGTTAGATGAATTTGTTGAGGATTTCATCTCACAACATTCATCCACTAAGGATTGTTATAAAAAACCAAAAAAATTGGAAGGTAATGTTGTCCAACCTCAATTCATCCTTTACCTACCTTCAAAAAAATCTCAGAATAAAATAAAAAACTTGTTCTTATCCTTGAACCACCTAAGAATAGTGTTTTTTAAACTTCAAGTTATAACATTTTTTCTCATATATATATATATATATATATATATATATATATATATATATATATATATATATATAACTAGAAACAATCCACAACAAAGACAAATAGCTTCAACATCCCTACCATTACCTCAACCTATCTTTCCTAACTTTCTCATCATTTTCCTTCACATAATGGGAAGGAGTATGATCTTGTTGAACAACTCAATGATGAGGGAGCAAACCCGAGACACAAAAACAATACTCACAACTAGCAAACTTGATTATTATTCAATAAAGAAAATCTTGCATGCAAAGGATCCCAAATCATCAAGCTCTGCGATACATGCAAGATACAGAAGTTTTAGAAAAAAATTATAGAATTATAGAAAATCCCCTTTTCGTAGCATGCGAACTCTCTCTCCAAAAAGCTACCCAAAAATCAGAAACTATCCCATAAATAGCCCCTTGTCAGTTTGGAACCAAAAACAACATTCAAGATATGAGTTTTGGCGGTTTGGCGCCAAAATTACAATTTAAAATTCAAGTTTAAAAATCACAGTCTAAAATTAGCACATTTCTAAAATATGCACCAACTTCCGGCAGCCATAACTTTTAATCCGACCATTGGATCTTCAATGATAATACCTTTTCAGAAAGCTCTTGAAAAGACGATTTTCTAAAAAGTAGTCCTTTGGCAGAATACTTTGGCATTTCCACAAATTTTCAAGCCCATCCAGGATCGTTTAGTGCCTCAAACTGATCTCGGAAGGTTTTTTAGGGCAAAAAATAGAAATTGGAACTTGAATAAATTTCAAATCATGAATGATCTTGACCTGATTCTTTCACTAGACTATGTATTTTTCCATCCTGAACCTTCCCATAAATTTTTGTCTTCCCACGGCTTCAAATTCAAACTTGCTAAAAATAGCAGTTGAGCAGAAAAAGTAGAAAAGAAGTTCTGAAAGTTGGAAACTCTTATTCGATGAAAAGGGTATTTAAAAATGGAAAAACATCTACAAAAAGAAAACAACAGGAACAAAAATGGAAATTATCTTTTTGGGTGATGCAATATTGCCCTCACACCACTGGATGCTCCTACATCAGACACCCAAGGTAATTTGAGAAGTGACCTTGTCATGTCTCAGATGGTTGAAGAAAACCCAAATGGTCAACCTCTGCCTTAGACAGCCAGGATGAATCTTCGACAGGCCTTCCTCTCCACTTCACCAAATATTCTTCATATTGTCTATTTCTAGTACTCCTTCCCACATGGCTATCTAGGATTTCTTCAATCTCCTCCTTTGAAGTAGGTGCTAGAATGCTACACTGCTCCATCATTGGTACTTCCTCTACACCACCTTCATGATACTCTATCAAATTTGAAATATTGAACATAGGGGAAATGTTTACTCCATCTAGCAACTCTACCTCATATGCATTCCCTGATTCATGCCTCTTCATAATTTTACAGTGACCAAACTTCTTCATCTTCAGTTTGTTATAGGTTCCCACCAGAAACCTTTCTTTCCTCAAGTGGACCATCACGTCATCACCAATCTGAAACTCCTTATACCTCCTCTTATGATCTGCCTTAGCCTTATACTATATATTCATCTTGTTAATATGTTCTCTAACCTTCTCATGTATATTCTTGATGTGCTTTGCAAAGTCTTCGGCTTCAGCACTAGTCTTCTTCTCTTGGTCCATCTTTCTTAGTTTTGGAGCAGTCCTGGGACTACCTCCATACACAATCTGGAATGGTGATCTACCAATGCTTCTATTAACAGAATTGTTGTAAGAAAATTCTACCTGGGTTAAGATCAAGTCCCATCCCTTAGGTTTATCTCCTACCAAGCATCTTAGTAGGTTACCCAGACTTCTATTGACAACCTCAATCTGCCCATCAGTTTGTGGATGGTGTGCAGAACTGAACTTCAACTCTGTCTTCAACTTTTTCCACAAGGTCCTCCAAAAGTATCCAACAAATTTTGTGTCACGATCTGAGACTATACTCTTTGGTAGACCATGTAGCCTCACCACCTCTCTGAAGAACAAGTCAACAATGTGGACTGCATCATGGGTCTTCTGGCATGGGATGAAATGTGCCATCTTTAAAAACCTATCAACTACCACAAATATTGAATCATTCCCTCTTTGCGTCCTTGGCAAACCAAGAACAAAGTCCATACTTATATCCTCCCATGGCCTCTCTGGTACAGGTAAGGGCTGATACAACCCAATATTTTGGCTCACTCCTTTAGACATTTGACATACCCTGCAACTCTGTACAAACTTCTTCACATCTTGTGATAATCGAGGCCAATAATAAGGCTCACTAATAATGGAAATGGTCTTATCCTGAACAAAATGTCCTTCCATTCCTCCACTGTGCTTCTCCTTTACCAAGTTCTCCCTCATGTAACTCCTTGGAATACACAATTGGCTTCCCTTAAACAACATGCCATTCTAGATTATGAAATCCAGCCACTTCGTCCTATCAACTATAACAGGCTCCTTGCAAGCTTTCCAAGTCTCTGCAAAATCAAGATCTTCAGGATACAATGTCTTGAGTTCATTGAACCCAACCACTTCAATCTGCATCTCTGTTAACAATGTTTTCCACCTACTTAAGGAATCTGCAACCCTATTTGACTTGCCACTCCTATGCTTTAAAACAAAGGTATAACTCTACAAAAATTCTACCCATTTCATATGCCTCTGATTTAACTTTTCTTGACTACTCAAATACTATAATGCTTGATGATCAGTAAACAAAAAAAATTCCTTTGGCAACAAATAATGTCTCCATTTCTTTAATGCTTGAACTATTGCATAAAATTCCTGATCATACACAAAGTACTTTCTCTTTGCATCATTTAACTTTTCACTAAAATAGGTAATGGGCTTACCTTCTTGGCTCATCACTGCTCCAATGGCACAACCACTGGCATCACAATCCACCTGAAACACCTTATTAAAATCTGGGAGGGCTAAAACTAGTTGCTTTGTCACCTTCTACTTCAACAAATCAAAACTCTTCGCTACTCTGGTGCTCCACTTGAACTCTTTTCTATCCCCTCTCATTGTTTCAGTCAGGGGTGCACAAATACTACTGAAGTTTCTAATGAAATTTTTGTAAAAACTTTCCAAACCATGGAAATATCTCACCTCAGTAGTAGTTCTTGGGGTAGGCCATTCTAGAATAGCCTTCACCTTCTCTGGGTCAATCTTGAGACTTCTACTGAGATAACAAACCCCAAGTACACTAACTCCTTCTTCACAAAACTACACTTCTTCAGATTAATCAATAATTTTGCTTCTCTCAACTTTTCAAAGACTCTACGAATATGCATCAAATTCTCACCTCAGGACTTGCTAAATATTAAAATATCATCTAAGTACACAATGACAAAATTCCCCAGAAACTCTTTTAGTACCTCGTTCATGAGTTGCATGAATGTGCTCGGTGCATTGGTTAGCCCAAAAGGCATGACTAACCACTTGTTCAGGCCCTCCTTGGTCTTGAAAGTAGTCTTCCATTCATCACCCTCTCAAATCTAGATTTGGTGATATCTGCTCTTCAGATCAATCTTCGTGAAGTATTGTACTCCACTCAAACAGTCCATCAGGTCATCCATCCTTGGCAAGGGAAATCTGTACTTGATTGTTATCTTATTTATGGTGCTGGAGTCTGTACACATTGTCCACTCCCCATCCTTCTTTGGTGCTAGTACTGTAGGTACTACACATGGGCTTAGACTCTATCGAATCAAACCCTTTCTCAACAAATCTTGAACTTGTCTGTTCAACTCCTCATTTTCTATAGGAGTCATTCTGTGAGCTGCTTTATTTGGAAAACTAGCTCCAGGGATCAAGTCAATCTGATGACCGATCTTCCTCATTGGTGGTAAACCCTTAGGTACGTCATCAAAAATAATCTCCTGAAACTCATCCAATAGTCTAGAAACTTCTACTGGCACCTTCTCACTATCTTCCTTTTCCATTCTAGGAATGAATGCATAACACATATGCTCATGCTTAATGCCTTCTAAAAATTTTCTTCCATCAACAAAACAAATTATAGCACTACTGCATACATTTTCTTCATCCTTCTTCAGGAGTTTCAACTTATGACGAACTCCATCCTTCGTCAGAGAATAAATGTTTGCATGTCCATCATGTACAACATGCCTATCGAACTGCCACGACCTCCCCAACAACATGTGACATGCATCCATAGGGATGATATCACAAAGTACCTCATCATGATAGAAACCAAGCAACTAGGCAATCCGATATGGGTGTGGATGCCTTTCCCTTTTTAGCTTCAACTTCGTAGCCATCTCTTCTGACACCAAATTATCAGTGCTCCCACCATCAATAATGACTTCACAACATTTATCTTCACACTTGCACCTTGTGCGGAAAAAATTCTTCCTTTGTTCTAGCTCCTTATCTTCAGTCACCAGGGCTCTTCTAACCACTAGGGCTTCTCCCCTTTCAGCATCATCTAAATGTTTGGACTACACCTCCTCATCTGCATGTGCAACCCTTCCATGAGCTTCGAGTCTTCTGTTTGTCCTTCCTTGGTGTTGTGGACATTCATAGGCTTGATGCCCTTCTTCACCATAATGGAAACAACTTCCTCTGAAACCACCTCTTCCAAGCCCTGGCCCAGATTTTCCTCGTCCTCTACCTCTTTGATCACCATTATTTTGATCATGAGGGCGGTAGAAATTTTCATTGATCTGGCTTCGACTGGTACCCACATCTTCATTTTTCCTTTCATCCTCATTTCAGCTCCCAAAATATCTTCTACTACCCCTTCTGCTTTGACCTCCTCAGCCTTTTTGCTTGTCGTCAAATCTTTTGTTCAGCTTCTCCTCAACTTTTAGGGAAAATTGGTATGCATCCTCAATGGTGGTCATTCTGACCAGGCTTAGCTCCTCTTGAATGCTCGGTCGTAACCCATTAAGATAATAGGCTACCTTCTCCTTGTTCGCCTTTCCATGGCCTATTCTAATGATCATCTTGTGAAAATATTCTATGTATTCTTTCATATATCTACTTCCTTGCTTCAACCCTTACAATTTCTTCAACAGATCTAACTCGTAGTCTACTGGTATGAACTGCTTCTTCAGTTTCTCCACCATGCAATCCCAACTACTGATCTTTCCTTTTCCTCTTCGATTTCTCTCCAACTGGACCTCTTTCCACCAAATATTGGCATGGCCCTTCAGCTTTGTTTTTTCAATCTTAACCCAATCTGGGTCCTCTACTTCTTCATACTTGAAATATTCTTCTAGCTCGTTGATCCAATCGATCAACTCTTCTTGGTTCAGACTTCTAGAATAACTGGGGACTTCTATTCTGGGTCTTTTTCCAATCTTCAAAATGGCCCTAATCAGCCGCATTTGATCTCGATCAATAGCTTCTTCTTCCTCTTCTTCATCCTCGCTTTCTCGTCTCCTTCTCAGGTCTAACCCTCTCCTCATTTGTTCCTGCAATGCATCAATTTGTCTCTGGAGGGCTCTGAAACCCTCGGCAACCAATGGATCTCTTCCACCAGCATTTATGCCACCTCTGCCACCTCTGGCACCACCATACCTACCAGGAATCACACTTGGATGCATCTTGAATATTTTGAAACCACAACCATAGTCCTAGTGCAAACTACCTCATGATCGGCGATTTTTCCACACGCTCAAGAAAACCCACTCTGATACCACCTGACAAGGGAGCAAATCTGAGACACAAAAACAATACTCACAACTAGCAAACTTGATTATTATTCAATAAAGAAAATCTTACATGCATAGGATCCCAAATCCTCGAGCTTTGCGATACATGCAAGCTACAGAAGTTTCAGAAAAAAAATTACAGAATTACAGAAAATACCCTTTTCGCAGCATGCGAACTCTCTCTCCAAAAAGCTACGCAAAAATCAGAAACTAGCCCATAAATAGCCCCTTTTCAGTTTGGAACCAAAAACAACATTGAAGATATGAGTTTTGGCGATTTGGCACCAAAATTACAATTTAAAATTCAAGTTTAAATTCACAGTTGAAAATTAGCACATTTCTAAAATATGCACCAACTTCCGGTAGCCATAACTTTTAATTTGACTGTTGGATCTTCAATGATAATACCTTTTCAGAAAGCTCTCGAAAAGATGATTTTCTAGAAAGTAGGACTTCGGAAAACTACTTTGATGTTTCCACAAATTATCAGGCCCATCCGGGATCGTTTAGTGCCTCAAACTGAGCTCAGAAGATTTTTCAAGGCAAAAAGCAGAAACTGAAACTTGAAGAACTTTCAAATCATGAATGATCTTGACCTGATTCTTTCACCAGATTGTGTATTTTTCCATCCTGAACCTTCCCATAAATTTATGTCTTCCCATGACTTCAAATTCAAACCTGCTAAAAATAGCAATTGAACAGAAAAAGCAGAAAAGCCGTTCTGAAAGTTGGAAACTCTTATTCGACGAAAAGGGTATCCAAAAATGAAAAAACATCTACAAAAAGAAAACAATAGGAACAAAAATTGAAATCATCTTTTTGGGTGATGCAAGATTGCCCTCACACCACGGGATGCTCTTGCATCACTCAAGAATACTCCTACAAAGATATCCCTATTTGATTTAATTCAAATTTCACCTAGTTATCATACTATACTCTAAATGGTCTTACAAGTTGTGGTTTCCTCTATTGCAAATCCTAGTGATGTGGCAGCTATAATTCAAGGAATGAATGCAATTGACATTGGCATTAACTTTCATCAACATGATTTAACTCCCTTGGAAGTGAGAAAGAAATATGAAGCCTTCATGTAATAGCTATCTTCAATAGAATAGGAATAAAGAAAACCCTTTTCGATAATGGCTTAACTCTTAATCTGTGTAGTGTCAACCTTTTGGATAAGCTTGGTGTGGATAGGTCAAGAATTGAACATAATTCCTTATTGATTCAAGGACTTTTAAAATGTAGGAAATAAACCACTTGGTGTGATTACTTTACCCATTACAGTTGGAAAGGCTACATTACAAACTCATATCCATGTTATGCCTCATGATCTTTCATACAATCTTCTTTTAGGAAGACCATGGATTCATGAGATGCATGCGGTGCCTCCAACTCTTCATTGTATCATGAAGTATGTCTATAACAACAAAGTGTAGAAAATTTAAATAGATCCCAAGCTTGAAAGTTTCCTACAAATTAAAAAATGAACAAAAAGTCCTCTAAAGACATTAATTCCAACTTCAAAGATAGAACCAATGAAAGAAGAGAAATAAGAGATAGAAAAGGTATCAAAATTAATGGAATATTATTGGGGTTCATTAAAATTCACACCTTTTTTTATGAGAGAATACAACATTTCAACAAAAGGGGAGAAAGAAAAAGACAAATAAAATACAATAATGTCAACACAACACATGGAAGAACCATCAAAGGGTGAAGATTCAAAAATGCATTCAAGAAGATAACACTTACACAACCAAATTTGAAGAAAATAATTATGATCCACCATCGACATCAAAGGAAATGAATGGGATTTATTGAAAAGGACATCAACTTGTAAAACAATTATGTTACAATTGAAAAGCATGTAGTGTGAATGAGAAATACATTCATGTTCCTATAATACCTTATCCACAAGAAATCACAAGAGGTATCAGATATTTCCCTTTAAAAATTAAAAAAGCATAAAAAAATCCTTCACTTAACATCAACATCATCACACAAGACATTCCTAAAATAGTTCTTACATTGAAGTATTTAGAATTGATAGACATGACAAGTAAGAATATGAATTTGGACCAATTTCACAATGATGAAGCTATAACACAGTTTTTAGGAGTATATGATCATATATAAATGCATCATCACAAGCAACAAAGTTGTCATGCTTTAAGTGCAGAAAAATCCTTCACAGATAATGATAAAACAAGCGACAATGAAGAAAAAGAAGATGAAAAAATATCGGAAAATGAAAATAAAAGTGCATTACTTATAGGAGGTACAATCAATGTGCCAATGGACATATATAATGAATAAAAAGTGATTAGAATAGGAAATTTCCTTGATTATGATGAACAAGAAATTCATGCAACATTGTTACAAGAATTTCCTAAAATATTTTCTTGGAAATATATAGACATGCCTATTATTGACCCTAAGACCGTGATGCACAACATAGTCCTAGAAAATGACGCTAAACTAGTGAGAAAAAAGATACATGAGATTAATCCTCAAATATATTTTTTAGTAAAAGATCCAATTTAGAATCTTTTAGAACCTAGTTTTATTCGACCTATAGATTATTTTCCATGGATTTCAAATATTTTAGAGGTGGCTAAACCTGATAAGCATATTAGATTGTGCATGGATTTTTGTGATTTGAAAAAAGCATCTTTAAAAGATAGTTATTCCCTTCCTAATATTGACATGATATTTTATTCAACTATGGGTCATGCTCTATTATTAGTCATGGATGGTTTTTCTAGATGTAATCATATTTTCATCAACCCTCAAGATCAATCCAAGACAACTTTCACAACACCTTGGGGAAAATTTTGTTGGGTTGTAATGCCTTTTAGATTAAAGAACAATGGCACAACTTATCAAAGAGCTATGCCATTAATATTTCATGACTGCATACAATTTTTTTTGGATGATTATGTTCATGACATCCTTGAAAAATATTTGCTTGTGAAGACAATGTTTATATTCTTCAAAAAATCTTTGAACCTATTCGTAAGTATAACATGGGATTGAATCCAAAAAAGTATGTTTTTGGGGTTGGAAGTGGAAGTATTCTAGGTTTTATTGTGTAACATAGAGGGATAGAGGTGGAAACAAAGAAAATTCATGCCATCATAAACATGCCACCTCCTAGAAATATTTCGCAATTGTATAGTATGCAAGGAAAGATTTAATCTATCCATTGCTTTGTTGCATCTTTGGTGGATCATACTTTACCTTTCACTCAACTTCTAAAAAAGGAAACAAAATCTAATTGGAATGAAGGTTGTATGAAAACCTTTGAAGGGTTAAAATAATACTCTTTGAATGCTCTCATGTTACAACTAGCAATTCAAGGAAAACCTTTCATTCTTTATATATCGACATTTACTCACGCTCTTGCAGTGTTGTTGGCTCAAAAAGATGAAGATAATAAAGATCATCTTGTTTATTACATTAGTAGGATAATTATTCATTATGAAATTTGATACACCACTTTAGAAAAAAATGCTTAGCTATTTTTTTTCCACTAGGGTATGTGCAGGATCATCATGGAAAAAATAGGCCCTTAAGTGGCAAAAAAATAAAAAAAATAAGAGTTATGCAACTTGACGTAAATTTTTTAATAAGTTATCAATATTATTTCAAAAATATGTAAGAATAGACTCTATAGAAAATTGAATATAGTTTCTAAACTACTAGGTTTGTTTTTTTTAAATCTATTTGGTGAAAATTTGAAATTTTAATGTAGTTTAAATTTCAAGGAAAATAAGAAGTAGGTGTTTGTGACCACCCTAACCACAATAAAATGATAATATTTTTTTATAATATTTTAGATATAAGTAGAGGACTCATGTCCCGATGTGATGCATATTTCTTTGTAATTTTTTTCCAAGTAAATAATTAATTATGAATTGATTATTACAAATTTTAAAAAATATAAAAAACCTGTGTGTCTGACCACCTTAACTTGGTTAAAACTTCATGAAATTCAAGTATTCTTTTATTAATCCTATAGTATGAAAAGAATAGAATGCGACACATGTTTTGGATTCAAAAAATATGATACCGTTTGAAATCTATAGATGTTTTTCAATCAGTCTATCAATTAGGAATTTATTCATAATTTGAATAGAAAATGAATAATAATTAATTTTTAAATTAAAATTAAAGGATAATTTATATTGGTGGAAAGTTGAGAATCTCCTTTAAAAACCCTTTTCGTTTAATCAATTTTGGGTAAAAAAACAGTCTCTAGCCACATACCCATCATATTGCCACTTTTGGCCCATCATGATCCTGTGCATACCCGCTAATAAGTTGATACAATACTTTTACTCAATGCCGAAATACATGCGGTGACTAAGTTCAACCCTTTGTAACATCTCTACAATAAAATAGACTTATCAGGATGCATAGCCAAATGGGTAATGTTGTTAACTAAGTGTGACCTTAAATTTCAATTACAAAAAGAAATTAAGGGACAAGCATTGATAGACCATTTAGTTGAAGCGCCTTCACTATTAGCATCATATAACATTGACTCATTCCCTAATGATAATGTGTTAATGATCAAAACCAATACATGGGAGTTATATTTTGATGGATCTAAGTGTAGAACTGGCTCGGGTGTAGGAGTTATACTACTCCCTCCTTCAAGAAATCCTATTCCCTTATATTACCATGTAAAATTCCTATGCACAAACAACACAATAGAGTATGAAGATTTAATCACTTGTTTAGTGTCAAAAAATATTGTCAAGACATTTTCACACTTGTTTGGGCCCTCGCTGCTGATTTAGGAATAATGTTGCCTTGATTTAGTGCTGTAATGTGGTTGACACATTCACATTAGGTATTGGGATCTTATTAATTAGTTACACCTAATAAGCCTCTTTTTAAACATTAATATTTCGTTATTCTAAAGTTTTGTGAGGTGTTATAACACACTTTCACACTTTTCTATGCTTTCCATTCATAATTCGGCTTTCTTATGCTTTAATTGGCCTTATTTTCATCCAAAACCCTCATTTATTGCATCTTCATGAGGATAATCCTGACCCCAATCAATAATCAATCATAATTTAGGTGTTTCTCACTTGTGTGGCCTATATTTAGTGATCTGAGACTAATTCACCACCTTGGGCGAATGGGTCTCACCTAGATCTTTTAGTCTTGAACCATATTTCACACATTTCTAAGAACTTTTGTTTTTTGGTCCCATACATTATGCCTAATGGGACTCATTCACTACCTTGGGAGAATGAGTCTTGTGTGGCTGAAAATAAAATTTAATTCAAATTTCTAGTTATATTTTATTCTCCTAGATCTGGTGTTGGCTTGTAGTGTTATAATTTGGAGAATTCTTTCATAATTAAGTATAAATACAAGGTTCTTTCACTCATATTTTCCTACCAAGCAATCAAGTGTTCACAAGAATTCACAAGAGCATTCAAGAGCATTCAAGGGTAGATTATCAAGCATTTTAGAGCATTCTTCAATCATAAATCATAATTTTTGTTATTGTACTAACAATTGTGGTGTAAGGTTTGTGATTCAAGCAAGCATTACATTCAAGGTCAACATCATTCAAGCAAGAGTCAAGATCTACATCCATTGTAGCTATTTCAAGCATATTTGCAGCACCTTATTGCTAGGATTTGGTGAGTTACAACATTATTATTTGTTCATTCATCATTCTCCATTAATATTTGATTTCATTTCAAGGATTGATTTCCAACAAGGGGTTTGAACAACGCAAGCCCCTATCCACTAACCCAAAAAAAAAAATTCCTCTCCTTTGTGTGTGATTTTTAGGTCTAGGTTGCAAATTTCCTAAAGAGAAAGATTGGAGAAAAATTTCAAATCATTCAAAGTTTTCAAAGTTGTCATCAAGCCTTGGAGAGCATTGGAGATCACCCAGAAGTTGTAAATTGGAGATTCAGATCAAGAAACCAATCAAGAAGGACAAAGAAGAAAGAGATGAGTAGGATCAACCTTTGAAGTTGTAGAAAATACCAATAGGAATGATTCACAACATTTGGGGAATGAGTTTTAATTCCAATCAGTTTTTAGGATTTTGCAGATTTAGATACCCTTTTGGCAGATTTATGTTCCTTCATAGTTTCCCAAAAATTGCACTGATTTTCCTAGCTTGATGAATGAGTCCTAGTTAGCAATAAAAGAAAATTTTCTAGTGTTCTAGACCTCCATCCAACCTTCTCCATATTTCTAGGTGCACACATTATGTTTGTAGTTTTTATGTTTCATTTAATTCACTTTCTTAGGTTATTTAGTGTTCTTTTGCATTCAATTAGGGTTTTTCATTTCATCTTTCATTTCATTGTATTTTCCAAGTCTAAACTTTGTAGTGAACCCATTATTAGTCTTCATTCAGCCCCTAGAATAACCCTCTTGCAAGATCTCTTTATCCTTTGCAAAGAGATCTCAAGGATTTGTTCTTAAGTGAAAGTTAGAGAAATTTTTCCTTTCTAGGCCCTAAACTCCTAGGGTGGGGAAATAAAAACAATTTTCTACCATTTAGCTAGGGTACGTGTTGCTTTAACTCTGGGAGTTTTAGACATTAAGATATTTCGTAATTCAAAATTAGACATTAGGAAAATAAACAGATCATGTCAAGTGAAACATGACAAATTATCAAAACATAAGGATCTCACAATGACTCTCTTAGAAAAAATTGATTCATATACCATTGATAACAACCCACAAAATAATAAATGACATACAAATGTAATGGAAAGTGCGGCTTCCCTTATATATCCTTAAGGTCCTTCAAAAGAATTCACATTCCTTGTCCATACAATTATGGAACCATCAATAGAAGATAAGGTCAAAGAAGTGTTATCAACCACCATGGAAAGCTCCAGTGAATGCTATACACCAATATTTAATTCTTTGAAAGAAGGTACGTTTTCTGAGATGACAACTAAGAATACTTGAACTGGCCTTCGTAAACTTGCATCTAGATATGTAATCCTTGTAGATTTCTTATATATAAGGTCCTTTTAGGGTCTTTTTTTTAGATGTCTTAAACAATCTGAAATCCCTCTAGCACTAGGAGAAGCTCATGTAGGTGCTTGTGGAGGCCATTTTGGAGGAATATCATTAGTTCAAAAAGTAATCCACATAGGATACTATTGGAGACATATGGAACATGATTTCTTTGAATACATTGAGAAATGCCACAAATTTCAAGAACATACCATTTTGATTCATGCTTCTACTTTTGAGCTTCATGCCTAGGTCTCTATTTGGTGATTTTGGGTATGGGGTCTAGATGTTATTGGAAAAATATCACCACCTTCTTCCACTAGACATACATTTATAATTACCATAACATATTATTTCATGAAATGGGTAGAATTGATTCCCCTTTGTTCAACAACTACCAATGCAATATTTCGTTTCATATTAGAACACATCATTTCTCACTTTGGACTCCCTTCCATATTAGTTTCGAACAATGGGACACCATTTAAGAATAACGATGTAAATAAGTTCTTAGAGACATTTAACACCCAACATCACTTTTTGACACCATACTATCGACAATCTAATGGTCAAGCTGAATCAACTAATACAACCCTTGAGCAAATGTTCAAGAAAATAATAGGAAAACATAATAAGGATTGGCACACACAATTAACATACACATTGTGGGCTTATCATAATAGTGTTAGAACATCAACCAAAAAAATTCCTAATAATCTTGTCTATGGTACCAAGGTGATAATTCCCTTGGAGTTAGAGATTCCTTCATTAAGAATCACTCTTCAAGGACTTATTGATGATAATACAAGTATAAAGAACAATGATTTAATTAGCTTTAAATACTTGATGAACAGTGCATCAATTCTCTTGAGCATCTCCAAGCTTACTCTAGATGAATGCAATGTAGTTACAATCATCACTTCATCCCTCATTCATTTAATACAGGTGGTTTGGTGCTACATGAGAATCAACATAACATCAATGTCACCCTGACTGAAAAAGGAAAATCCAAACCTAATTGGTTATAATTTTACAAAATTAATGAAATTTATAGGTTTGGAGTATACACTTTAGTAGAAATGGATGGTACACCTCTTAAATAACTTGTTAATTATGCCATGCATTTATGCCAGTGCTATGTCTAGTCTTACTTCTTGAATAGTGTGAGTGATAAATTAGTTATGTTAGAGTTAGTAGATGGAATTCTATATTCTCTTGCATTTATTCATTCATAACAAACAATCATTTGTGTGACTTGAATATTAAAGTAATTATTCAAATTAGTTTTGGGTTTTTACTTTAGGTTTCATACTATTCATCTTAATCTTGTATGTTGTGTTAGATTAGATCCTTATATGCATCTAATGTTATACAATTAAATCATAGGTGCATTGAATCTATCATAACATACTCAATCATAATGTTGAATCTAAAATAAAACTAAGTTTTAATTAGAGTACATAAAACATATCAGATCATGGAGAGATTTATTAAATAGTATTACAAATATTATTTCATAAATAAAATTTCCATCTAACTTAAACACATAAACATAAGCAAAAAAACATAAATGATCATATATATAAATTTTAAGTACATTTCCTTAGATATACAATGCTATTGTGGCCTATGACTACTACATCCATCAGGACTTGGTGATCACCTACATCGAGAAATGGTAGTACACAATCATGACCTACCCATGGAATCTAGTGCATCTTGTAGGCCCTATATTCGCTGAATAGCTCTAGCCTCCTATAAAATGGCCTCCATGCTCTCTCACTCTATGTGGTATCTCTTTTCTTACAACCTGAAAAGCTCTTCACATAGGCTCTTGAGATCTGCTAGATCTTGTGATGACTAAAGGTCATCATAGGCAACCTATAGTGTTGATAGCTCACCCATAGCTCAATCAAAATTCCTAATAGTGCTCTCAAATGCTCCTCTCAACCTCATGAAAGGCTTGAAAAACTATAGATGCTACTCCACAATCAGTGGGGGCATGTAATATGTGGTGACAGCCTCAGGAAAAGGAGGTACTATTTTTTTGGTGGCTCATCGATAGAGATCCTATAACTCTCTCATGGGCCCTGCAAGATAGAAATCATAAAGATAATTAGTACACATCATAATATATATAACTAAAAAGAAAGAACATGAGCATAATTATAAAAGTGCATAATCATAAACATAAATAATGATTTGTCACCTAGGTCTCTTTTATGTTGTGTAGGAGGTATAGAATATGCACTACCCTCCCCATGCTCATAAGTGTTGGCACATGTTGTGGTTATTGATTGCGATCTAGTAACCCAGGTAGGAAGTTCTAGATATCTATATTTAGGGGTAATTGGACCCTCACCTGGTGTATCACTACCATCATTCATCAACTGGCTCTCCTCCTCCTTGTTGTCATCCTCATTCTCATCCTCATACTCTAAGCCTTCCTCATCATCGTAATCCTCCTCTACTTCATCTACAAATAAGTTTGAAGCCTTGATCTTCTCACCTATCTCCTCCTCATCATCCATGTGATTTGGAATAGGTCCTGCATGGCCTATAGGTTGATCCATACAAAGACTAGAGTTGGTCATGTTGGATCCCACCACTCATAAGCATCTATAGAACAAACATCATCAGTGTTAGGGACTAGGGACATTTGATGATCCTCATTGTCTAAATCACTAAATACATCATTGACTATGAGTCATCTTGTATCCCTAGGTCTATGATCACTCGACACTAATCATCTATTAAATGATCATGATGCTGGTGGTACCTCTATTTTTCCAAAATATCTCATGACATGATCTTAGTAGAAAGGTCTCACTATATAATCATGCCTAGCCAACAAAAAATGATCCCTCTAGATTTGAGTCAATTGGTGAGTCTCATCTGGCCAATGAGGTATTAGCTAGTAAGGTCTCCATAGGATCTCCACCTGATCAAGACAATCAAATTTGACTCTCTAGAATATAAAATATTCATAATTCCATGCTCACCTAAGTGAATAACTAAAGAAGCATGGGTATCCCACAACACCTATACAAGGGAATCCCATTAGTCTGATACATGTGATATGCCCTAGGAACAAAACCTATAATAGTGTACAATGCACCATACTATCCACCTCCTAGTAGGTGAACCATCCCAAATCCTAATAGAAATGTGGTAGTATATTGCTATCCTAGGCATAGATGGTCCTATGCTGCTCCATCTCTCATATCATGTTCACTAGTCCTCCATCTAAGTGTGCTCCCACACCATCTGGGATTAGTACTAATGCTATGGTAAATATCATGATCCACCTAAGGAGTGGTGATTGTGTGTAAAGTAGCCACTTTAGCTCAATATGTAGCCCCACAATCCTCTCTTGAATCAGACATCCAAGACAATACTGGATATTTTCTCTCATCTCTTGGTAAGAATTGTCCTCTGCAAAGTGAACTCTCTCACCTTGAACATGAACCTAAAGAATACAATTAACATCCTAGAGAATGATATTCATCTCATCAGTGGGTAGATGAAAGGTGTGGGTATTTGCATCCCACCTCTCTGCTAGTTCCATAAGCATGGCATCATGGTATCTCAAGAGAGGCATGAGATATGTCAAATGTATACTTGTCACATGTAATATTTGTTTGTCCTCCTCTGATAGTGCTATAACTAGGTCTCGTAGGTGAAAAAATAACCTACCACCAAGGCGGTGTCGTGATCGAGGAGGAATCTAATAAAAAAATAAAAAAATATCACCTATAAACATTCTAAAAATATTAAATCCATATGTATCAATAGTCAAAAAGTGTGCTAAAGTTTCTCTAAGGTAATTTTCTAGGGGTCCTAAAAACTTTATTCCTTATTTGGGACACTTTGTGAAAATGTGGGATACTTTGTGAAAAAGTGGGACACTTTACGAAAAAGTGGGAAACTTTGCAAAAAAGTGGGACACTTTGCAAAAAAGTGAGACAGTTTGTGAATTCTTTTTCTAGGTTCCTAAATCTATCTAGAAATTAAAAAAACATAAAATAAATACATAAAAATGAAGCAAAGGTAGAGTAGAATCCACTCACTGTATGTTGTAAATCAACCTATGCAACCCTGTCGCATAGGCTCTGAAGTCTCAGAGGCACATAAGGTCATACACTTGGAATTGTCACTCACTCTCCACTGAAGTAAAGCTATGAAAAGGTAAAAGAAAAAATGATCAAAAAATACTTAACTTTTTACTCCTATATACTTTCAAATTAGGTCATTTATATATCTAAATAAAATAGTGCTTTTCTTTTCAAATTAGCATATTTGGGGCTAGATAACTCCATTTTTTTTCTATTTGTTGCATTGGATTCATAATTCCACTCCCAATCTCATTAAATGTCTATCACTATGTGGTATGGTACTTGGAAATACCCTATGATACGACTTATGCAATTCAATTTGGTTAGACTGCTAGATTGATTCCACCTCCATAAAGTGAGTAGAATCAAGGGGGGCATACATCTTCCCTCGAATTTGATTTCTTAAAGATGTTAGAAAAGAGGGATTTTTAATTATTAATAAAGTGGTTTTACATGATGTGGTTCCTAACATTGTGGTTTTGTAGATAGCTACAATGGAGGCTTCATTCTCCCATGTTTTGAGAATGAATCCATATGAGTATTTTTTAATGAGATAAAGTTTACTTTTCAAATTATTTTAGCTTGCATATGCATGTAGTGTCATATGGTCACTAAAGTGGAGGCTAAATGTGTTGGAATACTTGCAACATGTACATGAATATTGGATGGTTATGTTGGTTGTTTCTATGTTTTCATTGATGTCAACATGGTAAAACTACATGGTGTTGACTATATGGAAGTTTGCTTGGTTTAATTTAAGTTTTTCTCTATCGGTAATGCTCCTTTGTGATGGATCAGTATGCTAGTATTTGACTCTAGAACTAATCGCAAGATATGATGCAATTCAAATATTCTTACCATGTTTTATTGACTTATTCAGACTACTTTTTCTTGGATCTTGAGAAATTTTTTGGTCTATGAACTAGGATTTATCTCTGAGAGAGTTCAAATTTGTATCCTACTATTGTTCTATGTGTGGTGTACTATGTGGGAGACTCCACATTTTACTAAGGTGAACATTTTTATACTGAAATTGACTTGGCAGTCTCTTTACTAGTAGTATGATGGGAAAATAATGTGTTCTTAGATCTGGAAGTTGTTTTCATTAAGGATTATTTACTGGTTTGAAGAATTGTGTTTCTTAGTCTTGGCTGACTCATCGAACACAATATATTATGAAGACTAATAGTCGACTTGGCATAATGGGCTACACAAATAAAATGTTGAATCTTTTATGGTGCCAACCTAACTGAAGAATAAGATATACTTGCATATATATATATATATGATGAAAGATAGAAGTGGTGTGTGCAATGCAATTTTAAGAGAGAGTGAATATGAAATACAAGAGAGTGAGAAGGAGAAGTGAATGTGACCAGAGGAGAAGATCAAAGCCTAACTGTTTTATCAATTGAGATTAGTGCAGTTTTTTTAAGCAACTACTATGTGATCTAGTACTTTATATTTTGAGCTTCAGTGGAATTGAACCCTATACAGTGAAGGCGTATTCCATTGGTTCATTCTTTTGGAAGTGAGCCACTATCATTGTATCTTGGCAGTGAGCCATATCTTTTGTACTTAGGCTATGAGCCTTTTTAAAGACAATGAGTCCTATCAATGAGCCCCATAATATTTCTTATCTAGATATAATATATTGTGAGTTAATCCTCACTAAACCCCATAATATTTTGTATCTAGATATAATATATTGTGATTTAATCCTCAATGGTTTTTACCTCATTGGGTTTTCCACGTAAATATCCTAGTGTTCATGTCTATGATTGCATTGACTTGATTTTATGTTCTCTCTTGTTGATTCAATTAAAATGGTAATGATGATTAAGTAGATTTTATTATTGGTTTGTGGAATATTGATTCACCCCCCTCTCAGTATTCTTGATGTTCAATAATTGGTATTAGAGCTTGATTCCTTGGAAGAAGCTTAACATCTTGAGGAAGGTCCTAAAATTTGAATATAATTTTTTTTCCCTCTGAAGTGGTCACTACTAAATTTTCATAAGAAATAGAAGCCCTAAAGGACAAGTTGATAAAAGAAAATTAGTACATTGAAAAGCTACAAAGTGTATGTATAAATGCATGTGATGTATTGACTAAAGGAGAAGAAATCATTACTAGCCTATAAGAAAAATTGGATGAGAAGAAAAGAATTGAAGAATATTAGGAAATTGAAATTTAGAAGAGGATGGATGAATGTGCGAAGCTTGAATTAGAAGCATTCTGATCTAATCTAGAAAAGGTAAAGATTTTTGAAGAAAAATTTAAGATAAGCTCGGTGATGCTTGATGACTTGATTAATTCTCAAAGACTAGAAAAAGATTATAAGAGTGGTTTAGGGTTTGAAAAAGGTCAGAGTTCTAAAGTGAAGAAATTCACTTAAAAGAAGACATGATACAAGGATAAACAAGCCAGGGAGAAAAGATGAAATTCTAGAAAAAATCCTATAAAATGGTATGATGAAAAAGGGTATTTATACTTTAATGGTGTTTGTCATTCCTACAAGAGATTTGGTAATAAAGCAAAGGACTGTAAAAAGAATGTGAATGAATCTGAGAACAAGTATAATGAATTTAAAGATAAAAGGGAAAGTGGAAAGAAGAATTTTACTTTCTTTAAGTGTAGAAAATTGTAACACCCTGGTAGAAATAACAGAAGAAAGAATTGCTATCTGGTGAAGAAGAATGATTGAACCTTTGATCCAAAAGTAGAAAGGAAGGAAATGGAAAGAACTTGGAGAAAGGATTCATTAGATTTATCTATGTTGACCTCTGATATAGATACTCCCATGAATCTCTAAATGAAAGCAACAAATGAGGGGGATAAATCATCCAAAAATCTAATAAACCCCCTTTTTGGTACTTGCGTCAGATCATGAAAAAACTATATTTAATGAGGTAACAATTTTAAATTTTTTTTGCATGTGTGAAGAATGAGGTCTATAAAATTTGAAAGGATGAATTCATACACTCTTTTCGAGGTAATCTACCTACAAATTGAAAAAAATATTGCAAAATCATTCAAAATGGAATGAATAAGATCAGAAAACATTAAAGGGATATGTATTTTCGAAGAAGCATGTAAAGGAAGTTTGAAAGGGAATTTAGAGTTTCAAAATTTGAAGAAAGAAATAGTCGAAGTAAACTCTAGAAATAGAACATCTATACATTTTCAAAGGTATTCCTATTTTCACAATCTTTTTCTTTTATTGATGAATAATTCAAATATTGTTAATTGTACGGATAAAGCTAGATTGAGGAGATATATGAGGAATGTATCGGAAGAGTCTATTGGTGCATTCTATTGCATCCCTCTGAGAGCATTTCCTATAGAAGATATCTATGCATTTTTTTTTATGTAAGATTGAAGAAATGTCGTCAGTTCAACTAAATATGTTTTCGGAAAATTAGTTGAAAGAGAACCATGATGCCTATAGAGTATTAGTTGAGAAGAAGTTGGATGTTTGGATGAAATTTCCCTTGTTTTAATTTAAGAAGAAGTATATTTGAATAGTATTGAGCAAACTTCACAATGAATCTTTATGGATTGAAGAAGCACATCTGGTCACCAGAGAATCAATTAGAGATGTAACTAGTCTATGTTCCTATGAACCAGTTCCTAAACTAAAGTCTATGAATGAAAAAGAAATGATTGAGTTTATAGTTGTGAGTTCTAAAGGAAAGGAAATTGAATTGAGATCAATTCTTGATCTAGTATTGAGGTATGATTCTATGGTAATTGGTCATAAAGTTTGTATTTATGGAAATGACTCTATAGTTTCTACTGTTGCGGTGAATATTGTTGTTGACATAATATTAAGAGGTATGGGATATGACTTATGCGAGCTACTTCACATAAAAATTTTGAATAATTTAAAGGAGATCAAGAATAATAATTTTTAGTATGGAAATTTGGTTTTTTTTCTACTCTTTTACTTTTTGAAAGAGTTGTCATTAATAAGATGAGTAAGATTGAATGTGAGCATGAAAGGATGAGTATTCAGAGAGCTTTGGAAGACTTATAGAAGGTTATACATAATGCTAGGGATAGTGCATGAAGTTGGTCGCACTTTTGTGGCCAAATAGGAAAAAAATTGAAAAGAGATAACGCGAGCGAGTTATAACACACTCACGTTATGTGATTTTAAAAGAAAAAAAGAAGTGAAATCTGTATCATTTGCTTTTTACTGTTTCTCAGCTCTGCCTGCGGCCAAAAACCCTCACTTTCACACTCACATTCTAGGAGGAAGGATTTCTACATATTTCATCAACAACAATTGGATTTTCTTAGAAAATATGGTGCCATGACGACAAAGAGATGCGGGAGGTAAGTATTGTTTGCTATATGTTTTGAGTTTGTTAGTTTGAAATTGATTTTGTTTGTTTTAGGTTAGATTTTATTTAAAATAAAAAATTGTAGGAAATATTTCAAATCCTCAACAGAAAAATCCTCAGCAAAATCCTCAACAAAATCAACCTCAACAAAAAAATAAACCTCCCCCACCATTCTCTCAACACCCTCCTAACACTCAAGAAAATTTGATTGAAATTGAGAAAAATAGAAAACAACTTGTGGATCTTATTAGTAGGTTGAGTGATCCAAATGATTCAACTATAGAAAGAATGCTTCTAGCAAATTCATTGAAAGATATGTTAAAAAATGTAGATGCAATCACCCAACAAATATCTGGATGGCAAGATAGGAGGTAGACAACCAGGGCATATTATGTAGACAAATTATCATATAAACAATTAAAAGATTTAAAAATTACTAAAGGTGATTTGTGCTCTCCATTCACTGACCCTAAAACAAATCAAAATCTTTCCCTCAATGCAAAGAGGTTTCCTATTCATTGATGCCACCACCAAGAGATTAAGAACTATTTTTATGAAATATGGTATATGGTCTTTGATTACCCACCATGCAATAATTGTGAAGTCCCCAAATATTTTCTTAGGAAACTATACAGTGAGTTTGAATTGAACCAAATCCCAAATTATTTTGATATAAGGGAGTTCGAAGGGAGAGGTGGGGGGTTAGCTTAGGATAGGCCTGGTGCACAGCCAGATCCTATGCAACAAGGGAGATGACCTCTCGCTAGGCCACCTTGTGAGCAGATTGTGATGCCTACCATTGTGAAGGCGAGTTCCAACATAGAGACATTGTAGGCAATCACAACTTTGACCTAGAGTGTCATCCATCACACTAGCCCTATTGTACAACGCCATCTAGGGGAGTCTTCAGGTGGTGGCCTTTGAACCCATGTGTGTCAATCTTGTGAGGAAACTTTTTCGTATGACCCTACCATCACTTAGGAGGGTGCTACACAGGATCCATATGCTACTACACAGCCTAATCTATATGCATCTATGGGGATGGAGAGGATGACTGGCATTTTGCATGATGCATATGGAATTGACACTCAGGTAAAATTCAGGATGTTCATTGAATTTAATTTATTGAATTTGGATTGTGAAATGCAAGTTTAACTAATTTAGTTTTATTATTTTAATAAAATAGCAGGGTAATAGTGTAGAGACTGGATACACGAGTCAACCACCTACTTATTTTTGTTGTACACCTATCAATGGGGTATGCAACTAGTAAACAATTATAAATTTATTACATTTTAATAGCAGTGTTTTATGAATGGTATTTTAATATGTGATTTTGGATGTTGAACAAGGTAATGTTGGAGGTTTCAAGGAAACACCTCCTAGTGCCAGTAGATTTGATCAAATGTTCATGGAGGTAATATAGAATAAAGAGAACTTAACTAATGAATTCTAAGTTTAATAGATTTGTGTAGTTTATATTCATATTGTTGGTTATGTTGCATTACACATCATTCAAAATCAAAGCATTACTTCAAATTTGATAACTAATAATCAGAAATATATAGTTTAATACTTGTACTCAAAATTTTGTTCATTAGATCTCATACATTATAAGTCATCACATGGATCGTTATTGTAAATTTTTTGTGATTGAATAATTTTTATTTTTATTTTTAGATGTTTGTGATAGAAACACTGCCAAACGTTACGAGGGAAATGGATATTGGTGTTTCCTCCACTATACAATCCTCAATGGTTCTGATAGGGGAGGTATGAGGAAAATTACTAAATTTCAATTTACATTCATTGTTATAGATGAACTAGTTCTAGTGAAAAATCAAACCATTATTGATTCGTAGTTTAATTCCTTATTGGATGGTTTATCCAGGGCTTGAGCATGCCTCAACATTGGTGTGCAAATATTTCCATGAGGAGAGTGATCTTGAGATGGCCATAAGTGATTATTTTGTTAAATATATCAATTTTTATAATGTAATTTCTATATATTAATGTCTTTAATTCTTATTGTAATAGTTAAAATTTCACTAGGAACTAAACCCTAGGAGGAGCAGCAGGAGCACTCCTCAAGCATAGTAGAAATGAGTGACAAACTTATTGCCATCGAATTGCCAAGCAAAGGGAAAGAAAATTGCATTTGAATCAGAGCATGCAGAGAAATGAATTTTGAATGCAGAGCCCTTTGTTGTATGCCTACATGGAAATTTTGTACATATTTTGTATTGGATATATTTGACATCGTATGCCTATATGGCTATTTTGTAACTATCTTTAATACTTATATTGACATATATTGTTGTATGCATAAATGGATATTTTCTTTTAATACAAATATTTTTTATCAATGATGTCCATATTTGCATTATAAATTCATGGTTCAATAGATATGAGTTATGTGTATTCAAGTGTATACTTTACAACTTACGCACATATACTTTTTGACTTACCTGTGAACATCGAAAAAGTGTGAAATTTTTTGTGTGTGGAGGTAAAACATAAGCCAATTTTGCAATTCTTGGTTCTTGCATACTCATTCTTATGGACTTATTCCATCCTAGAACATATTCTGAATATTTCTCATTTGGTGCAGAAGTCAGATTCCTCATTTTTGAACCACTCATATAAAGAGATTCACAATAAGACTTTAGCATTGGAACACGACTCCATACTTCTCTTGTCTAGACCATAAAGGATTGAAAATTCTTAACTTGATGCAATGATAGTCCTAAGATGAGAATTTATATAACCATGGCTATTTTGAAAGCTCGCATCTAATACTCCATCAACAAGAACTTAAGAAGTGTTGCATAAAAATGTTGGGTTTGATAGGCCTACTCTTCCCTAAGGGAGGAGAGCCTGCATATTGAATTTTGAACAAAATTTTAAGAAGCAAACATTTTACCTAAAAGCTTCAGACCTAGATGACATATTTGGCTAAGTCTATCTTGAAAATTATCAATGCATTCAAAATCTAAAGGATATTCTCCCTAAAAAGAAAACTTTACCCTTTTTCCCAAGGAAAGAAATTGCAACAAGTTGCATGATTTATCTTATTTCTTTCTCATAGTTCCTGGTCAATCATTCATGGCTCAGGATAGTTCCGTTCCAAGGAAAGGACACCCAAAAGATCGTTGAGATTCTTCTATGATCTGCAAGAAAAAGGTTTTGGCTCTTTCACAATGTAAATAATTATGTAACACTATTTTCTTGTTTTCCTTCCACATAGAAAAATGTTCACACTTTTGAGATTGATCAATGATCAATAATGGCTGATTGTAAACACTTGACATTTTTTATGTTTGAACTTTAATTTATAATTTTGTATCATGACATTTGAGTATCACCAATATTTTAATATTTGACTATGAAAGTGGTGGTGTATTTTTGCTATGTTATTTGACTATTAAGATGGTGGTGTATTCTGAAATTGATTACTACTACAAATATGTATATATTTCTGATTTTTATATGTTTTTGTATTACCGAACCCAAAACGAACCCAACCCAAAAAAAAATTCCTGAACTAGCGAACCAGGTTCTCAAACCCGAACCCAAACCCAAAACCTAACTGGTAACTTAGTAAAAAATAGATTTTTGTAGTTTATATTCATAACGTTGATTACATTGCATTGCACATCTTTCAAACTCAAAGCATTGCTTCACATTTCATAACTAATAACTAGAGCTGATAGATGACAATTTTTCAATTACAATATTGTTTTTACAAATTCAACCTAAGAAGTTATGCAATTACTTCACATTGGATAACTAATAACTAGGAGCAGCTGCCAATTGCATTTAGTTGTCATGGCATTCTATGAGACCACATTTCTTTGAGGAATTTTTTCAAACAGTTCACTGCCAGGTTGTCTATACTACCACATTTTTCATACATGTCTATCAAATAATTTTGTCAAATAGTTCAAGTGTTTCCTTGTTGCTATGGCTAAAAGACTAAAACAAGTGCTTTCGAACAAGCTATGGATGCTTGGCAAAAATCTATCAAAATCATAATAGTAA